>QLTV01004398.1:475422-486012 GCA_003457575.1 Thermophis baileyi
CCAGTTATTAAGTCCAAAGGTTCACATACTTTTTCCTCCCTGCACTGTGAATGTTTACATGTTATGTTCAATTAAACCATGGCAACATCTAATGTTTGTGTAGTATTATTTTAAGCAGACTGTGTTTTTCTATTGTGGTGACTTAGATGACGTTCAGAGCACATTTTATGACCAATTCATGCAAAACTCCATGTAATCCCAAGGGGTTCACATACTTTTTCTTGCAACTGTATGCCTAACAGAAAGGCAATTTTCTGTTAAAAACAATTTTAAATTTAATAAACATATGTACATATTGAAAATATTCCACACATCTATATAAAAGACAGAAGTAATGCAAAAAGAATAATTTTCCATCTATATTGATTTAAGAAGTCATGAAGTAAAATTGATCAAGAAGAAAAGGAGTTTTGATGGAAAACAAGAAAACTCTGGTAGAGAACCTGTACTTACACATCATACCTCTGTAGAGAAGTCACTTTGTTTTTGTTCTTGTCAACTACACTTGTGGACAACTGGAGAAAGTTGGGGTTTAATTTGTATAGTTCTTGGAGTAACTTCTGTTCATATTCTTGATGTTTGCCAGCCTGAAGTGAAAGAAAAGTCAGAAGTAAAAAAAACCTGATTAATTAAAGCATATACTTTATTCCATGACATACTAGTATCTCCACATAATACTACTGCACAATACAAAGTCATTTTAAAAATTCCCAAATCAATATCTATATTGGATAAGATAATACAAGAGTGCCAAATCATTACAAATCATTGTCAGAAAGAGCGTTGGACTTACCTGAACGTTCTTTCTATGTGCGCTGTGGGAGAGTACAAGCATGGATTAATTCCGTCTGATTGGCCAGAGACTGAGTAGCAAATTTCCTTGGCCACGCCTCTTCCTCTCGGCTGAGCTCCAGTTTTTCAACAAAACTTGGATCTTGAGAGTACGTAGCCAGACGATGAAATCGCTCTCCTGGACCCTGGACCATTAAGGAACCAGGGTGGGATTGGACTCTCCCGCAGCGCACATAGAACGAACGTTCAGGTAAGTCCAACGTTCTTTCTCCTGTGCGCTGCTTGGAGAGTCCAAGCATGGGATATACCCAAGCTAAATATCCACAGAGTGGGAAACAGTCAGGTCCAGGGTCTCCCTGACAGGAAGAACCCTTTGAAGCACTCTCCTTCCAAAAGCAACCTCAGCCGAGGCAAACATGTCTAATTTGTAATTCCTAATAAATGGCAAAGGGGAGGCCCAAGTCGCCACCCTGCAAATATCCTGAATCGATGCTTGCGTTGGCCAGGCAGCCATGGTGGCTGCGCTTCTGGTCAAATGGGCCGTAATGCGGCCTGGAGTGGGTCTGGCCTGATGATCATAGGCCAGCGCAATGCAAGCCTTGATCCAGCGCTCGATGGTAGATGGAGTCACCCTCTTGCCCATGGAGGTCAGCTGAAACGAAACGAATAATGATTCAGTCCTCCTAAAGATGGCAGTTCTGTCTATGTACTTCCGAAGGGCTCTGCGGACATCTAAGGTATGCCACCATCTCTCTCGAGGATGTCTGGGATTTGGACAGAAATCCGGCAGGATGACTTCCTGGGTTCTGTGAAACAAGGAATTGATTTTGGGAACGAATGTTGGGTCCAGTCGTAGAACAACCCTATTTGAGTGGAAGACGCACAAGTCGCTACGCACGGAAAGGGCCACCAGTTCTGAAATTCTTCTAGCAGATGTTACTGCTATGAGAAAGGCCACCTTAAAGGTCAACAGTCTGAGACTGGTGGATCCTAATGGTTCGAACGGAGGAGACGTGAGGGCCTGTAGGACTAATGACAGGTCCCAAGTAGGATATCTATGCACTGTTGGGGGTCGCAAGTTAGACATCCCTTTCAAAAAACTACGCACCCTCGGGTGTTGAGAGAGGGAGTACGTTCCATCGCCGCTCAGAATAGTGGCTAAGGCGGCCACTTGTCTGCGGAGGGTATTAGCAGACAATCCTTTATCAAGGCCCTCTTGAAAGAAGTACAAAACCTTTGGGACAGACGCCAATATGGGGACTAGTTTTTGCTTTGCGCACCAGCGGCAAAAGGAAGCCCAGGTGGCTTCGTATATCCTGTTTGTCAAATCTCATCTAGAAGCCTGAATAGTCGAAATTACGCTCCCGGAGAAATGGTCTTTCAGCAGGATCTCCCTTTCAAGTGCCAAACGGCCAACTGGAGCCATTGAGGCTCTGGGTGTTGCACGGCCCCCTGGCTGAGGGAGATCCTGTCCGGGGGTATCTTCCAGGGACGAGATACGGATAGGCTCACCAGGTCCGCAAACCACGGGCGTCTGGGCCAGTGAGGTGCCACGAGAAGAACCTCCGCCTCCTCCACCAGGATTTTTCTGATGACCCCCGGAATGAGGGGGGTCGGAGGGAAGGCGTATAGAAGGCCAGGAGGCCGTGGGCAGCAGAGGGCGTTGGTCCCCTCTGCTCCGTGTGTCCGAAACCTGGTAAAGAATCTCGGAAGTTGATTGTTCGTTGGCCTGGCAAATAGGTCCACGAATGGGTGGCCGAATGTCTCTGGTAACTGTTGAAACAGCACTGGGTGCAGGCGCCATTCAGACTGATCTATGGTCGGCCTGCTCAACCAGTCCGCCTGTGTGCTGGAGACTCCAGATATGTGCTCTGCTCGTAGGGATAGCAGATGTCTCTCCGCCCAGAGGCCCAAGGACCCTGCTTCACGCATCAGGGCCTTGGAACAGGTTCTTCCCTGCCGATTCACGTGTGCTTTTGTTGCTACGTTGTCCGTCAACAATAAAACGTGATGACCTGACAACATCCCCTGAAAATGGCATAATTCCAGATGCGCCGCTCTCAGTTCCAACCAGTTGTTGTTGTGACATTCCTCCAGGGACCACCTGCCCTGGGTTACCCGGGATTGCAAGTGGGCACCCCAGCCAAAAAGGCTGGCGTCCGAAGTTACTATCATACAGGCGAGTTCCTTGAATAGACAGCCTCTTTTCAATGCTGCTGACGTCCACCAGTCCAGTGATCAGAGCACTCTCCGAGGAACTCGGATTTGTGTGCTGGAATTGCTGTTTCCTGCCCTTTGACTTGGCAGCAGAAGCCATTGCAGGGCCCGGACATGCAACCTCGCCCAAGGCACGATCGCCAAACAGGAGATCATCTTCCCTAACAACTGGGAAAGAAGGATCAGTGGCACTAGCCGCATTGACCTGATTTGAGCCACCATGGCCTTATGCTGGCTCTGTGCTCTTGGGAGAGGAAGACCTGATAGGTCTTGGTATTTATCACCGCTCCCAAATGGGTCAAACTGGTAGTGGGGTTCAAGTGGCTCTTTTCCAGGTTCACGGAAAACCCATGGTCCTGGAGGGTTTGGACAGTAATCTGAAGGTCCTGTTTTGCCTGAAGCGGAGAGGAAACTGGATTAATATGTCGTCCAGATAGCATTGCAGTCTGACCGGTCTTGCCCGAAGATGAGCCGCCACCACATCTAATAATTTGGTGAAGGTTCTGGGGGCCAATGAAAGGCCAAAGGGGAGAGCCCTGTATTGGAAGTGGAACCCTGTGTACGAGAACCTGAGGAACCTTCTGTGGGACGGCCGAATGGGTACGTGGAGGTAAGCCTTCTTGAGATCTATTGATGTTAAGAGATCTCCCTGTCTTATGCAACCCAGGATGGAATGTAGGGATTGCATTTTGAAGTGTTTGTACTTTAAGTGTACATTGAGCTTTTTTAAATCTAAGATGGCTCTCCACCCCCCGAGCTCTTCGGGACCAGAAAGAGGATCGAATAAAAGCTGAAACCCTGTTGTCCCACTGGCACCGGCTCGATAGCCTGGATGTCCAGCAGGTGCTGGATTTCGGCCTCCATCAGAGACCTCTTTGCGGTTTCCCTGGGAATCGAGCATCTGATGAACCTTCTTGGGGGTTTGGAACAAAACAGTTTGCAAGGCCCAGGCGTTGGTGGTGGTCTCTTGCCATTGGCTGGCGAACCTCTTTAAGCGGTCGCCAATGGGGACCTTGGACTGAAAGTCACTTTGTGCGACGGAAGGGCCGATTGCTGACCCCCCCCCCCGAAAGGGCCTCCTGGTTTGTGGCTGTCTGGCTCTGTCTCTGAAGGATGACCTGTCCTGAGAGCGATCCATGCTTTGGGAATATGGTCTCTGGTAAGCCGGGGCGTTAAACCCGGCATCAGAGGTCCGAAAGGATTGCCTGCAATAATAGGGGGTGGTCCTTCTCTCCACCCTCCTGTAGATGTGAGGAAGGGATTTTCTCTTATCCCTACCTTCCACTAAGATAGGATCTAACACCTCCCCAAAAAGATCGCCTCCCTTGAGGGGGCTGATGCTAGCTTCCACTTAGTTTTCATATCGGATTGCCAATGGCGCAGCCATAACAGGCGTCTTGAGGTGATATTGGACGCTAGGGCCCTTAAGGCGAACTTAGCCGCGTTGAGGGTCGCATCTGCCGAATATTCGGCGGCTGCGATCAATTTACTAATGTCCTGATGTATCCTGATGTCCTCAGGGGATGCTCGGGCCTGCATTTGATGCAGCCATATTAGGGATGTTCTGGAGAAGGATGTGGCCATAGCCGAGCGAATCGCCCAGGCAGCCGCCTGGTGAGTCTTACGAGCCGACAACTCTGCTTTTCTGTCCTCGGTTTTTAGGCCTTCCAACGTGTCTGAAGGCAGGATAGCCATTGTAGCCAGAGAGGCCAGAGGAGCATCCACAGTTGGTAACTTCAGGAGCTCCTCTAGGTCCTGATCTATGGTGTACATCTTCCTGTCCATCCCACTGGGGGCAGTAAAGGAGCCAGATTGGTTCCACTGCTGTTGGATGACATCCACAAAGGGCTTAGGAGAAGGTATCACCTCCTGAGTCATGACCGGCTCCATGAAGAGGAGCGCACTGGGGTCCTGAGGGGTTGTGGATACGTCAGACAACCCGCTAGCTACCCCCATATTGGCCGTTGTCTTGGCCTTGAATAACAATGTCTTAAACAAGTTGGGACGAAAAAGCCCTGTGAAAACAGGCTTGTCTGGTGTGAGACCTTCATCCTCAGAGAACTCATAGTCAACCACCTCGTCATCACCCACAATCGAAGCCTCGCTGAGAGGGGAAGGAAGTGGGGAATGATGTTCCTGAACATATTCTCTATCGGGTTGCAATTGATGATGCACACTCTCTGAACGTGAGGGACCCGATGGTAATGGGCCCGAAAGACCCCTCTGGTATAAGGCAGCGTTTATGCTCTGCGAAATGGTTTGTGCAATAATGATGCGCAGCTCTTGAGAGATGCCAGGGCCCAATTCCTCCTCAGGGAGGAGCCCCGCCGCTGTAGGAGTAAACGTAGCTGATGGAACAGAAGCTCCAGTAGCAGACTGCAATCTAGCTGGTGCTTGGCCTGGAAAGGAAGCCAATTCTTCCTCATAGGAGGTAGGCTGAAAAGGCTGTGGCCTGGTGGCAACATTTGGAGACCAGTCTAACTGGACTTCCTCTAGAGTTTGAGAGGGTGGCTCCACTTCCAAGCAGCTGATAACCTCAGACCTTCGCACTGGGAATCTAGGAGGTTTGGCTGTCTCTGCCTGTTTCTGGGACTTTAAAAAATGCTTTTCCAAAGCTCTTTGCCTTCTCTTGGCATCCTTCTCAGAAGCTGATGAGGTTTCCCTCAAATCTTTAGCCTTGGACCGTGTGGATGGCCCTTTTGAGGCTGATCTGGCCCTGCTAGGTTCAGAGGCCTCTGTTCCCTGCTGCGTGGGAGAGGAATCAGCAGAACTACTGCTGTAAGGCCTGGAGCGGTTCACCATTTTAGAAGGACTTGAACAGCTAATGATCTCTTGCTCTTGTAAGCCGCCCTTCAATCTGGGGCAAATCCCAAGCCTGAGAAAGATCCCTCTGCAAGCAACAATATTAATGCTGATTAAAGTCCCCAAGGGAGCTGGCAAGCTGAGCCGGGGTAATTAGCAATACTCACTGTGACTGCTATGTCAGGAATTTGGTGCCAAACCGACAACACAGTTTGTGAGTGCAATCAGGCAGCAGGCAGAAAAAGGCACGAAACCGGCAAAACGGTTACATGCGCCGCAATGCAATGATTAGCGCGAAACTGGCAACACGGTTTCTGAGCGCTCAACTTAGACTTTCTGCTCTCTGAAGACTGAAGCCTCGGTCTGTCTCAGCGCTGGAGAAGCTGGAACGGAGCCCTTGCTTTCCAGCGGATGTCTGAGGCTAGTGGTTCAATTGCCGCGTTGCCATCGTCCCCCTGCAATGCAGGGGAAAGCCTGACAGAGCTTCCTGGTTGCCGGCGCTGAGAACTCGAGCTGCGCCCCCACGGCGTTTTAACAAGAAGCGTTTCGCTCCGGCGAGCAGAGTGCTCTAGTCGAACTCTCCAATTCTCCTGTGCTTTGCTTGGATCCAAGTCTGGATCGTTAAATTCCGTGTCTCTCTAGGTCGACTGAGTAGAAAAACTGGAGCTCCGCCAAGAGGAAGAGGTGTGGCCAAGGAAATTTGCTACTCAGTCTCTGGCCAATCAGATGGAATTAACCCATGCTTGGACTCTCCAAGCAGCACACAGGAGAAATGGAAAATCTGGTTTGTTATACAAATGGTCCTTTTTTTTAGTAAGCACAGTTGGGACTGACAACTCAGTCATTAAGTAAAGCATTCTCTAAGTGAAACCGTAACTATTTTATGATCTTATTTTTCCTTTCCTTTCCACTCCTGCAAAGATTGTAAAAATGCAAGGACTGATTTCAAAATTACTTTCTCATCACTGTCATAACTGCGAATGGTAGCTAAATGAGGACACCTGCAAACTGAATTAGAGTTTTCTAGTATTCTGAAATTTTAGTCCACTCCATGACATCTATAATTTAACAGTTTATGCTGATTTAATGGGAGTACTAAGTTTGATTTGAAAAATAAGGTTTGCTATTCAAGTTTCAATTGATGTTAACTATTGCAAAGATCCTTATATAACCTTTGAAAAATGGATATATAACTTTTCTGCCCAATTAATGTGTTCTATCTATCCATTTCTAGCATTAAATATTTACATGTCAAATTTATTTTTCATCAATATATATTTTGATCAATACCTTTAAGGCTCAAAAAAATTCAGCTTTTAGGAAATTTTAATTTTGTAAGACAAACTACACCACAAAACCGTTGTCTCTCTCATGTGATTTGATTCAGATTTTGAGTTACTGATTTATTCCTAACTTGCCATACCTGGTTTGATCAGTTTTATGTTAGCAAAAAGCACTCATATACTATTTAATTTTGACAGTGAAGTTATTGAAGGAGAGATTTTGTCTTTCAGGATCAACTGACAACAGAGATTAGTAGTTAAAAAAAATGGGGCAAGGAGGAGGGGACAGAATTTTTGGGCCATCACACAATTACATTTTAGTGATATTGTCCAAAATCTCACAATTTCAGGGCTCTCAAACAGAAGTATTACAATACATTAATATTCTCATTCAACTTATTGATAGTTTCAGCTAGATCTTTTACATTTCAGAAGATCTGATTATCTATTTTATTTATTTATCTACAGGGACAGTGCTTTGCATTCATTTCCAAAAAGTTATTTAGAGGTTCTGCTGGAACTGCAAATGTAAACCTACTTATAACTTCTTAAAGTGGCTATATTATGTTGTGAGAATTGTATTTATATCCTTTACTGCTTTATAATGCTTAACAGCTCATTTTATAATTCTGCTTTATAGCTCGTTCTTTCTTAACCTTGATTCTAGGAAATCTGAAATATAGCAATTATGATTGGGGTGGTGGGGTGGTAAGCCGTTTTGCCATATAGGATCAATCTTTGAAGAGAGGAGTGGGTTAGGACAAAAACATTAACCCTCAAAATACCTACCTGCATTTCTTCTTTTGTGAAACTGGCTGCTTCATCTCCTAATTCATGTAGGTACATACAGTCTGGCTTTGGACACTGCATGTTCTTCAGAAAATAACTGCAGTACTTTGTGGTTCCTAAAGATGCCTGATGAAAGATGTAGTGTGTCAAAAATTTTCAAAGATAACAAAGAATATATTGCAGAAGTAGACTTGCCTTCATAAGGAAAGAAGGAAATGTCATATCTGTTACTTTTTTGTTGAATAAATCAATGCAAAGCCAATTTCTCAGGGTTTTTTTGTTCAATTATATCACCATTAATTTGTTTAATGTTAAATATCGTTATGTCCATATATATGTTAAAGAAGAAAACACTTTACATGGGCTATACTTACTTTCTTAGTGATAAGAGTTGCTGGTCCCAATAAGGTTGTTAAGTGAGTACTACCTGTACTGAGCTTACCAAGTATGCATGTTATTCTGAAGAATTTATTTATTTATTCAATTTCTATAGCCCAACTCAACCAAGAGACTCTGGGCAGCTGTCTCGTTGATTCAATGGCTGTTACTCCCAGGTAAATTATGAAAAAGATTTTTGGTTCTTGTCAATCATCAATCCTACAATAGTCTATTCCCATTTAAGTTGAGGTGGTATAAAAGTACATTCATCTCATCCCCAGTTCTCCAGTAAATGTCCACAATTAGACAGGAAATGGGACGGATGAACAAAAGTCATTGTATCTAGAATGAAGATTCTGGAAAAATCTGTGCCTCAACAAGGCAAAAGCAATATGAATACCTTCTTTTCTTCACCTGAGTCTTCAGACAACTGGTTCACGGTATTTTCAACTAGATATATGCATCTTCCACCCATTAGTTTTGCCTCCAACAGTGCCTGTCTATCTGCCAAATGTAAGAGAACCCTTCCTTTGTCCTTCCGTTGGATAAATCTGGTAAATTCTTATACAGATGCAAATGCTAAAGTTATAAAATATTTGTTAACATTACCTTAAGTGTTCTTCCATCTACTACCACATTATTAACGCATTGTATAGCTCTGAGTGCATCTTCTGACCGGATATATGTTACATATGCACTTGCACTTGGACCCTAGATTTTTTAAAAAATGTACAAGTCAGATCCTTAAGTACTTAAAATTTTATGAAGTTGAAAGCCAAACGTAAAACTTTAGTAAAACTTAATTTATAAAAATAAATCCAGATAAAGTTTTCCAAATTACTATTTATTTTAAAATTAGTAATAATTAGTACTGCAATGTATGATTAATGCACAATGAAATTCAATGTAAAAATAAACCTTATTAACAAAGTTATTTTTACATGGGAAAAAAATCATCTTAAGTACTTAAATACAGCAATATTCTTGCTGGCAAGAAACATCTTAAAAGCTATTTCTGCTTCATTACACAGATAAAAAATGTTTAAAATGTGACAAAATTGCAAATCTTAAGAATAAAATTAATTTCTTGTTTCAAGACCATTGCACATAGGTGTAAATGTATTCAACAGACCAAATCATCTAAAAATCATAAACACTGTTTTTTGGAAAAACAGTACTTTCTTAAAATTCACCTTTAATTTTATGACTAAAGAGATATTTGAACTAGTAAATATCAGATTTGTGTGCTACTAATTCTTCCTAATTTTTTATATACCGGTAATTTCGTAGGACAATCAGGAAAATGCCAACACCATAATTATCCAAAATCTCTATTACGCAGTTGGATCTACTTGTTTCCTTAGGATTCTATTTGTTCTTTTAGCATTTAAAATCAATTGTTCAAAATAATGCAACTGTGCAGCACTTTCAGTTCAATGGGAAATAGGTGTACCATGGCACATATCGGCACTTACATAGCATTTAGCAGCAACTTCTTAAAGTTCCTGATTTTTGAAGGTTGCACAGTCCTACCAAGTACCGTGTTTCCCCGAAAATACGACATGTCCCTAAAATAAGGCCAACCTGATTTTTGGGGTGGGCATAAATATACCCCCCCCCCCGAAACTAAGCCCTAGTGAAGGGATGGGGTGGCCAGCACAGGAGGCAGCCCCTCCCCTCCCCGGTCACCTCCTTCAGCCTTGCAAACCTGGGAGGGGCATCTGTGCTGCGATCCCAAGTAAAGAACACTCGGCAGGAAAAGGGGGAGGGGATTTTCCTGCAGCCTGTCCTTTCTTTGGGATTGCAGCACAGATGCCCCTCCCAGGATTGCAAGGCTGAAGGTTTCGGATGGAGCATTTTGGGGATGTGTGTCTGTGCTGCAATCCCAAAGAAAGGACAGGCTGCAGGAACCCCGCCCCCCTTTTTCCTGCTGATTGTCTGTGCTGCGATCCCAAAGAAAGAACAGGCTGCAGGAAAATCCCCCCCTCTTTTTTTCTGCCGATCGTCTGTGCTGCGATCCCAAAGAAAGAACAGTGTGTGTGTGAGAGAGAGAGAGAGAGAGAGAGAAAGAGAAAGAGAAAGAGAAAGAGAAAGAGAAAGGGAAAGAGAGAGGGATCCATCCAACCTCGGAGAGTTATCCAGGGCTGGCAGCAATGTTCTCTCCGTCACCCCCCCCACACACACACACAGAGAGGTCCCTCACCCCCCCCCAACCCTCCCAAAGCAGCCACATCCCTTCACTAACCTGCTTTCCCGCTCCGTTCTCCACTGTCGCATGCAGGGCAAGAAAAGTAGTCTGCGGGACTACGGTAAAAACACCTTCCAACCT
>QLTV01004398.1:486276-512692 GCA_003457575.1 Thermophis baileyi
CAGACCACTTTTCTTGCCCTGCATGTGGAACTGGAAAGCAGGTTAGTGAAGAGATGTGGCTGCCTTGGGAGGGTTGGGGGGAGGGTGATGGACCTCTATGAGTGTGTGAGAGAGAGGGGGGTGAGGGGGGGTTGGCATGGGTGGCCTGGCTGAAGGGCCTTCGGATAAGCTGATGCGGGGCCTTGGGGCAGCTCCTCAGCCCCTGCCTTGCTTTGTCCTCCACCAACCCCCCGCCTTGCTTTGCTCTTATTTGCAATGTACACCCTCTCACAGTAAGGAGAATTGCAGGCAATTCTCATTACTGTGAGAGGCTGCACGTTGCTTCTGGGCAGGGGAGGCTTGGTCCTCTTACCCGGTTCCCCTCCACCATTTCTCTTTTTCTCTCTCTCTGTTGCTCACACACACACAGAGATATTTGATCTCTTGAACTGCCGTGCACTTTTCGCCCAGAGGAAGACGAAGCGGGTGAAAAGTGTTTGGGCACCCGATAGGCGCCAGCCTGCATTGTCAAATGTTTGGGCTGCTGAGCGCCGGCCTGTACGCAATTCGGTGCTGCAGGGGCCGGGCTACAGCTATGCCAAGCCAGGCGCTTTTCGGGCCCTGGCGGCCACTGCAGCTCTCATGCCAGCTCTGCGAGGCAAGCAAGCATGGGGCTGCCCCGGTTGCCTGTGGCGGCTCTGCAACCACCTCACCCAGCACCCAGCGCAGCCCAGCGCCAAGCCCCGGTTGCTACCCAGCAGCCTCCAGTACCTCCCGCTGGAACTACGGTACCTCATGCAGAGTTGGCCTGAGAGCTGCAGCACCCACCAGACCCAGGATTGTAGCCTGGCACCTGCAGCATCAAGTAGGCATGCAGGCTGGCACTCAGTAGCCCAAAGGAGACGCCTTCCTGCCGGAGTTCTGTGTCCAGCCGGGGAGCGGTTCCCAGGACTGCCTGATTCTCAACCAGCCGGCTGCATGGTAGGAGGGGGCTTCCTGCCCACCTGAAAGAGAGGCTGGGTTGCGTAAAGGGGCTTCCCCCCAAGACCCTCTCAAGCGCCGGGCTCCATCCCAGGGAGCCTCAATCGGGGCCAAGCTCTTGGCAACAGATTGAGGTAAGACTGTTCTTGAAGGGGGCGCAAGACGCGTGGGGCCTCCTGCTGCTTTTGCAGCCTCAATTGGCTGCAAAAGCAGCCGCAGTTCTTGCCGTCTCTTCTTCCCCCCCCTCGCTGGGCATGGCAGGGCTTCCTGCCCCTCGCTTCTACCCCACCTCACACCACCCCTCCCCACCTGCCATCCCCAAATTGTGCCCCAAAATAATAAAACAGGGTCTTATTTTCAGGGAAACACGGTAATACACTTCAAGATAAAACTGAATCTGAATATCAATATGCCATTAGCTTGCATTTCCTCAATATATTATGTTCTAGCTGAGAGGAAAATTAAAAACAATTACTTTCTTATTAGAATATGTAAAATAAATTTAGTATATTAATGACTGTATTGACTAAACAATGGTGATTGTTCACACACTTCAGTATGGAATATGAACATATGTATCGATACCAAATGATAATTCATTAACTGAATCAAAATAAGTAGAATTCTGTAACTATTCTTATACAATGCCCATAATTTGAGAATCCTCTTAAATCATATTGTACTAATCTAGGTTGTGTATTTGACTGAATTTTAGTTATTACATCACTAAGTAAAATATGAACAACGGTATACCAACACATAGCTCTTTACATTCCACAGAAATATTGAATTTGCTTCTTTTCTTCAGAGGTACAGAACAATGTCTTACCTGTGAGCCTGCGTATGATGTGCTGTTATTGATGACAACTTTGTGTATTTTACCAAATTTTCCAAAATATTCTGGCCTTTTCAAAACCTGTATTGAATAACATAACAAAAATAAAATTTATAATTGTAAGTTGTTAAAAACAATTACTTTCTTATTAGAAAATGTAAAATAAATACCATTGTTTAAAATATATTTGAACTATTTGTATTGGCTTTGAAAAACATCTTTTAAATTTGGCTTCCAGGAAAGATAAAATGATGTTAAGTATCAGGCAGCTCAACTTATGAGCCGAGGTGGCACAGTGGTTAGAGTGCAGCACTGCAGGCTACTTCAGCTGACTGCTAGTTGCAATTCAGCGGTTCAAATCTCACCGGCTCAAGGTTGACTCAGCCTTCCATCCTTCCGAGGTGGGTAAAATGAGGACCCAGATTGTTGGGTGCAATATGCTAACTCTGTAAACCGCTTAGAGAGGGCTGTAAAGCACTATGAAGCGGTATATAAGTCTAACTGCTATTGCTATTGCTAACTGCTATTAAAAAAACACAATACATGGCTATTGTATTAAATACTTCAGAAAAGTCCAGAATAATAATCTCATTTGGTAACCTTAACATACTTAAGATACAATGCAAAATTCAGAATATAGATATTCTCAGAATCTCAAGTCTTAATAAATAAAATCTTGACTACATGGAGTAATATTGTTCACAACTTCCCATAATTTCAATAAAAGATCAGTTCATACATATAAAGTAATAGTGTTTTCCATCGATTTTAAGCCAGGTATGCTTTTTTTTTAAGATTTACATGTTCTTTCTTTCCTTTTCTTTATTTCTTGTTTTTGTTAATGTTTGTATTTGGACACTTCTTTTCTCCATCCTGGGGTGGAGCCAGCATTCAGGATGGGTTGTCCTCGTCCAATCAGATGAAGGACCGAGTCTGTCTATTTTTTTGCTTAGTAGGATCTGCCCTGCTGTAATCCAGATTTGACTCAGTCTTTCAACAGGAAGGACGTTGGCAAACAGACTCCCATCCCGAAGACCGATCAAATCATTTAATTAGGCACAATTCCAATTTTTTTCCTTCCAACATTTATAAATATTCTGGGACTTTTCAATCAATCGACCACCAGGTGGCCTTTTTAAATTCTATTTATAGATTGAAAACAATACCTTTTAAAAAAGAATACACTAGAGAAGTGAAAAGTGCACTGCTAGAAACAGCTTACCTCTGGATCTGCTAGACGCTGGGATAAACCTACTACAAAAACAAGATTCTTCTGTACAACCCGTACACTGGCCAGATGCTTACGATTCTCTGATATCTTCTGTTTTCTCTCATTTTGTTTCTGCTTCTTTTCGTTTTTTATCCTCTGCAGCTCTTCTTGGGAGAGTGGTTTGTATACTGCTGGATCTTCTGGATATGGCTTTAAAAACAGGAATAAATATTCAAGTACTAATGCTGGAACTGACACTGCCTAAAAAACTACACAGAATGGAAAATCTTGCTGAGTGAAACAAACTTTGGAAGAAGGTCCCTGATATTCAATAGGGACACCTAGCTAATAATATCTCCTATTTCCAGGAATCCTTGTTTTATTACAATCTACTATAAACAGCATCAAAACAGCATTAGAAGTGAGCAGAATTTTCTTTATTTTATACCTACCATAAATACACTAAATAGTACTTAGGCATAAGAGCACAAAACATGCTTATTTCTAAACATGTTAACAAGTAAATTAAATGCTACAATGATAGCATTTAGCAACCATGTCTATATTAAAAAGCCAGAAAGAGTTACGCTTAATTAGTATCAGAAATTTCTAAGGAAAGTTAGATGTGGGATCGGAGATTTCTAAGGAATGTTAGATGTGTAGACTAAACCAGGAAATCTGAAGACAATCCATAAGTAGATAATAGCAAACCATTTCTATACTATTGCAAGAAAATTATTTATCAATGTAGTCACTGGGAATTAAGATTACTAAGTATATTAAATTAGCTTTTCAAAAAACTATAGGGCATTCTTGTTTGCCTAGAGCAAGTAGTTAATTGACATTCTAATCAAATAATATAACTTGAAGAAATTCAATCAGTAGTGGCAGACTCACAAATGATAAGTGCAACAAAGCAAGGGATATCGTCCCAAGTGGTCCTTGCCAAAATGCTTGCTAACTTGCAGTTATATACTGTAGTATTTAAAGAAAGCATGGCACTGTTTCAATCTCATGAAACACAATATTTAGCCTTCTTTATCTACCGGTATTAGTTGTGCATGAAAAATGACCCATTGTTAAGTATAAACAGCTCTGTCGTCAGAAGCATTCAAAGTCAATGCACCAGTCAAAGAGTTATCAGCCAAATTATTATAATACATTTTGAAAAAGATACAAATTTAAGGGAAAGCTACTAAATATTGCAGCATCACTAAAACATGGAAACTATCTGAACCAAGAGTTTTCAAAAAGGAAAAACAGGAACAATTTCACAAGGATGTTAATCTCAGTGGCTTTTCAAGATCCTTATTCAAAGTGACCTGATCAGGGGATCATTCAACCCCTCCACCCCCAATCCTAGCTGGAGATTCTATTAGGAAGAAATGAGAGGATTCACTAGTTTATTTCTTTATACAAAATGCAGATGCACAGTACTGGAGCTCCTCAGTAAAGAATAGCATCATTTGTTGCATCAGTCATAACATTTTGTGGATCAATGTACCCAATAAAATAGAATCTTATCTGTAAAGTGTATGCCACAATTAATTAATTAATTAATTAATTAATTTGTTGCTTCATAACACTGTTTTTTGAAAGAAGAATGAAGCCACCAATTATTTAAAAAGCATAAACTGATTCAGGAAGTTAAAAGGGAAACTGTATTGTTACAATCTATGATAAGACATTACTAAATGAAGTTTATTGAGCAGTGGCGCAGTGGTTAGAGTGCAATACTGCAGGCTACTTCTGCTACCTGCCGGCTGCCTGCAATTTGGCAGTTCAAATCTCACTACGCTCAAGGTTGACTCAGCCTTCCATCCTTCCGAGGTGGGTAAAATGAGGACCCAAATTGTTGGGGGCAATATGATGATTCTGTAAACGGCTTAGAGAGGGCTTGTAAAGCACTGTAAAGCGGTATATAAGTCTAATGCTATTGCTATTATTATGCTGTTGACCAGTGAATTTCAAAAATAAGAGAACTATGAATCGTAGGTGGTTTCTGGAAATAAAATTGTTTTTGTACTTTTTGCTTGCAAGAGACTAAACACTGTGGCATTCTAACAAGAAAAGAAATCTATTAATAAACAAAACAACCACACCAAATATTTCATGAAGATCTATATTATATCTGAAAAATTGTTTTTCCGTGAGAAAATTATTACTGTTAAACAAGGTAAGAATGAACTACAATAGTTTAAATAATATTTTATTATTGAAGAGTCCCAGTACTCTTGAAACTACAAATTTCCAGTGGTTTAGACAATTTAATTCATACTGTGACAGCAGTGGAACTAATCATCATCATTTCCTTAAACAGTAGATAGAATAATATATGGATATTATATTATATTGTAATAATATGAAGTAGATTCAGAAGTCCAGTGCTTTCTATACTTAGTGTAATGGTGTGCCCTGTTGGCAAACAGAGGCAGTATTTGGGGAGCTTGCCACTCAGCCTCAGAATAAAGGCCCTTCATCTAGGTGATTTTTGATAGTATAGGAAGCAGCAGACTAATTACTTTGCTTTAAGGTTTCATGAAATATGTCATTAAGAAAAATATGATATACATTCCTGATGACATAAACAACATTGCAGAACATACTATTTCAGTTCAAAATAATCACAAAAACCAAAAAAATATATATGATGAAATATATAAAGTAACGTATAGTTATCAACTTGCATAGGACAAAGGAACTATTTACAACCAAGAACAATATTTGCCACTTTACAAGTAGTCTTCAACTTACAACCACAATAGGCACCAGAATCATAGTTGTTGAGCAAAGCAGTTATTACAATAGACTTTGTGTGAGTGCCCATGTGACTGCATCTCTCAACAACCACAATACTCACACTCCCAACTGTGGTTGTTAAGCAATCGCATGGGTTGTTACAGGTAAGGAGCACAAGGTGGTTCAGTGAGGTGGGGGAGATATGGGAGGTTCTTCGCAGAAGCTGAAAATCCTCCCTGCTAAAATCCAAGTAGATTTTTCAGCCCCTGAGCAAAGGGACACTTCATGCATAGTCTGCACCAGCCCTCTCCCTACCCACTTGAGGCATCCCATGCTCCTTATCTTACTGGCCGACTCTTTGCTCTCTGCTTGGATTTTGGCTCCCTCTTCTCTCTGGGGGCTGGCTAAAAGAGCCTGCCCTGCCAAAGGAGTTCAGCTCCCCTCCATGAATGGAAAGGAACTCCTTTGGTGCTGTGCAGGAATGGAGCCAAAATCTCCAGTATTTCTGCACTCCACCAAAGCAATTCAGCTCCCCTCGAGAGGCAGCTCTTTTAGCCAGATCTCAGAGAGGAGAGGCGTTTTCTCAGCAAGTCACATTGCAATGTTCCCTGCTGGCTTCCCTCTTGACCAGGGGTCCCCAACTGTAAGGTCTGGCCTCTCCCCCTTATTCAAGAAAGTAAAGACTCTTGAAACTTGGCATTTCAAAAGGAACCTTTTATTGAACAGGGGTGATAGCAGGACGAAATAAAAGCAGGCTCTGAGATCCCTCAGGCAATACAAGTAGAATAAAAGGAATTAAGAACCCCTCCCAACAGTCCGATGTGGATTAGCCAATCCGCAGGTGTGAAGATGTTATTGTACTGGCCGCTCTAAGAACGCGATAAGGGAAGTTTCTCAGGGTCATCTTCTGCCGGCTTTCTGGCGATGCAGCCCACATGGCCCTCCCTTCCCTTACATTCCCCAAAAGGTGCGAAAATCCCAGGGCGCCTAGGCGCCAGGCAACAAGGTTATAAATCAATAGCATGCAGGATATAGGGTACATAGAAGAGAGCAATAAAGTAAAGAATGCAGGCAAGGGTCCCCCCTTCCCCTGAAGAATGGCAGATTCACACATCTGACATACTGCCCTCCTTAGAAAAAAGGAAAATCCACCTGGAAAGACACAAGGAAAACACGTTATAAAAGAGATAGTCAAGTTGGCTTGTTGGGGTATTTCTGGTGGAATTTCCTTAATAATGTAGGGGCTTTTACATGTTTCTTAGCAACCCATTCGTTTTGAGAAGATGGCAAGTGTTTCCATGCAACTAAGTATTGTGTAGAGCCATGATGGGTGCGAGAATCAAGGATTTCCTTGATTTCAAAGTGTTGTTCTCCTTCCACCATGAGGGGGACTGGAGGTGTGGGTATGGGAGGTCTGATTGTGGAGGTTATCTCAGGTTTGAGTAAGGTACAGTGAAATACTGGATGAACTTGTCTAAGTGTTTTTGGGAGGAGGAGTTCCACTGTGACAGGGATTATGACCCTGGTGATGGGAAAAGGTCCTATGAATTTGGGACCTAGTTTCTTGGAGGGTTGTAATGATTGCAGGAATATTGTGGATAAATAGACTCTGTCTCCGACTTTGAAAGGTTTAGGCTCTGCCCTCTTCTTGTCTGCTTGTGCTTTAAATGCTGTTCTAGCTTCCTGCAAAGCTAGTCTAACAACTGGCCATGTGGTTTGTAAATTATGTATCCATTCCTTAAGGGAGGGAATGTTGGGTTCCTCTGTGGGTAGTTCCCGCATAGGAGTGAATTCCTGGCCGGTGGCTACTTGGAAAGGGCTAAATCCTGTGCTGGTGTGCACTGAGTTATTGTATGCCACCTCAGCAAACGGTAACAGGTCTGTCCAGTTATCCTGTTGGTAATTAATAAAACATCTTAAATATTGTTCTAGCACCCCGTTCGCGCGTTCAACCCCCCCATTCGTTTGAGGGTGGTGGGAGGAGCTTAAGCCCTGGGCGGTGCCTAATAAATTTAAAAATGCCTGCCAAAATTTTGAAGTAAACTGGACCCCCCGATCGGAAATAATCCTTTGGGAAGCTCCATGGAGGCGGTAAATGTAGATGAGGAACAGTTTTGCCAATGTTTTGGCTGTTGGGATTTTTTGGCAAGGGATAAAATGGACCTGCTTGGAAAAAAGGTCTGTTACTACCCAAATAACCATATTTCCCGCGCTTTCTGGCAGTTCTATGATAAAATCCATGGAAATCTCTCTCCAGGGTGCTGAAGGCTCAGCCACAGTTTGTAACAGTCCGGGGGATTTCCCCTGCCTTCTTTTGGCTGCAGCACAAACAGGGCAACTGGCAACATAGTTTTCAATGTCCTTCTTTAGTGACGGCCACCAAAATTATCTTTTAAGAAGATGGAGGGTTTTCACAAAACCGAAATGTCCTGCCAATCGGGAGTCATGGCATCTTTTCATCAGGTCCAGTCTTTGGCTAGCAGGCACATACAGTTTTCCTCCCACCCAAGCTAAATCGTCCTTAATCAGGCAATTGTTTTTATGGGCTTTGAACCATTCATCTTTTTCTAAGGCTTGCTTGAAAGCTTGGGTGGTAGCATTGTCACTGGGCAGGTTCTGTTTGGCTTGTGCCCTTGTGAGTACTTTAGCTGCTAGCTGGGTGTTTGGAGTAAAGGTTTGATTATTTTGGCTTTGCCGCTGTTGTATTGGGGTTTCCTTGACAGTGCGTCTGCCAGAAAGTTCTTTAAGATATTTAAGGATGAAATCAAACCTCTTGAAGTATTGTGCCCAGCGTACTTGTTTGGGGGAAAGTTTCCATGGGGTCTTAAGGGCCTCCAGGTTTTTGTGATCAGTCCAGACTTCAAATGGGGTTTTATTCCCCTCCAGAAAGTGTCTCCAAGTGAGGAGTGCCCATCGAACAGCGTATGCCTCTTTCTCCCAAATCGCCCATCTCTGTTCTGTTTCAGTTAATTTTTTGGAAGTATAGGTGCATGGCTGTAGTTGGTCGTGTTCGTTTTTCTGGAGTAAGACGGCCCAAACTGCTACGTCGCTGGCGTCTGCTTGTATGACAAAAGGCTATCGGATCTGGGTGTTTTAATACTGGCTCGGCAGAAAACAGCTGCTTGAGTTTTTCGAATGCCGCTTGGCATTCCATTGTCCAATTTAGTGGCTGTTTGGGCTTTGGCTTGTCCTCCCCTTTTGTTTTTAGCAAATTTGTTATGGGGAGGGCAATCTTTGCAAACACTGGGATAAATTGGCGGTAAAAGTTTGCAAATCCCAGGAAGCTTTGTAGTTGCTTACGTGTGCGGGGCGGTTCCCAAGCAATCACCGCTTGGACTTTGTGTGGGTCCATTTCTATTCCCTCGTGGGATATCCGGTACCCAAGGTAGTCTATTTTCTCCTGGTGGAATTCACACTTAGAAAGCTTTGCATAGAGCTTGGCAGATCTGAGCTTGTTTAAGTCAGCTCGGACCAATTTGACGTGCTCCGCTTTTGTTTCTGTGTATATTAAAATATCATCAAGGTAAACTAGGACTCCTTTGTACAAATGCTCATGCAGTACTTCATTTATCAGTTGCATGAAGACGGCAGGGGCTCCTTGTAATCCAAATGGGAGTACTTTGAATTGGTAGCAACCCAGTGGAGTATTGAATGCCGTTTTCCATTCGTCCCCTTCCCTTATTCTGATGCGGTAATACGCCTCCCTTAAGTCCAGTTTAGAAAAGATTTTCCCCTTAGAGAGGTGTGCTAGCGTGTCCTTCACAAGGGGGAGGGGATATACATTTTCTACGCTCACCGTATTGAGGTTCCTATAGTCCACGCAGAGATGCAAAGTGCCATCTATTTTTTCACGAAACAGTACCGAGGTTGCGATTTTTGGTCGGGTTGGCTCGATAAATCCCCTCGCTAGGTTTTTGTCAATGAACGCTCTTAGTTGGTCAAGTTCACGAGGGGACATGCTGTACATTTTTGGCTTTGGAAGTTTAGCCCCAGGTAGAATTTCGATGGCACAGTCTGTGGCACAGTGGGGGGGAAGCTCATCGGAGCCTTCCTCACTGAAAAACTCTACTAGATCCCTATACTCTTTTGGGAACCCCTGGGTAGGTGTGGTCCAGCCGGGCATTGCAGTTTCTTACCCCCCCCCTTTCAGGTCTCTGCTCTTGTTCATTGGCAAAAATCATGTGTCCTTGGAACCTTATGGTTCCCCGCTTCCAGTTTATTTTAGGGTTCCATTTCCTCAGCCAGGCAAGTCCCAAGACTAGCGGCCATTCCATTCCAGGTGCCACTATAAACATCAGCATTTCATCATGGTTTTCCATGTTTATTTGCACTGGCTCAGTGGCAAAAATGGCAGGCTCCCCCACTGCTACTGTCCCATCTAGTTGGCAAAAAATGATGGTTTTTTTTAGTTTCCTTGGGTGTATCCCCAGTTTCCCCACTAAAGCTGGGCTAATTAGGCAACGGGTGCATCCCGAGTCTAGTAATGCGGAGATTTCCCCCCTTCCCACGGCTGGGGATGAAAAGTCTTAAGGGCAGGGTGAGCGGTTCTAGTGGGGCACTTATCAGCAGGTCGTCGTCCAGATCGCTTTCGGATGGGCTCGGGTCCTCACGTTGGGGTGCCGAAGTTTCCTCCCCTGGGGTTTTGGAGGGGTGAAACTCCACGGTCTCCCTGCTTCGTAAGGGGGTCTCTTTCCCTCTGGGGGTCGCTTTTGCGGGTTTTCCTCCTGACAGACGCTCTGGCTTTCTGGCGGGAGTTTTCAAATGGCATTCCGCAGCACGATGTCCCTCTTTTCCGCATTTGAAGCAGCCCGATGGTTTCGGAGCTAGGGCAGTTTGCGGCTTGAATGGCTCTCTCTTCCCCTAGGGTGGGGATCTCCTCCAGGCTCTCCCTGCTTGGTACTGGTTTCAGCTCATGTCGATCTCGGCTTCCTCTGCCATGAGGTACCACTCATGCAGTCGGTTGGGGGCCCCTCAAGCCAGGCAGGCGATGTACAGGTCGTCATTCAGGCCATCCTTGAACCAGCTCACAAAGATCTGGCCAGTCTACTCGGCAGGTGAGGTCTCGGAATTCCTCGGTGTATTCGGCTACTGGTCGGCGGCCTTGCTTCACGACTCTGATTCAGTCGCGGGCTTTGCGATCGGCCAGCAGTTCCTCAAAGCGTCGTTGTAGGGCCATCATGAACCGGTCAAAATTTCGTAGCTCAAGTGCATCGGCATTATGGAGGGTCACCATCCATCAGGCAGTTGCTCCCTCTAAGGCTAGGCCAGGGTGACCACTTGGACTTTTGCCCCCTGGGTTGGGAAATTCCGCCCGTACTCCTGCATGTAGGTGAGGACTTGGGCTAAGAAGAACCCCAGTTATTGAGGCTCTCCATCGAACTTTACACCCTGGGGGGGGGGGGGTCTTTCCAGCTGAGGTCCCCTGGGTTGGCCAGGGATGTTCACTTGGCCCAGTGCGATGGGAGGCAGGTTTCCCAGTGCAGTGGCAGCCCCAGCGGCGGCTTGGTCGGCTGCTGCTGGGTCTGGGATGACAGTTCTGGCTCCCTCAGCGACTGGCGAGTCTTCTGCCCTCCTTCGTCGCCGACCCGGCTCCCCTCTAACGTTCAGGTTCTCCAGAGCCTCCATCACGAGTCGGTTGACGTGCCGCTTAAGCCGATCATCCCCCAGCAGTTCCTCGATCAGCTCCTCCTGGTCGGATAAGGGGTCCAACTCCATATTCCACCCCAGTTTTCGGCTACCACGGGTGAAGGTGACTCCCCTGGTTTTTCCATCCCAGCTATCCATCTTCCCCACACCGATTGACCATCAAGGTTTCGTGGAGCCGGCGTCCGGCTGGGTAGTTGTTCAGGTTTCTCCCCAGCACTCGGCCTCTCCTTGCTCGCTACTTTGTTCAGACATGGTTTGCAGGGTCCCCTCGGTAGAGTAGAAATTTTTTCTCTCTGGGTTGACCACTTTTGCAGAGCCTGCTTTATGTAAGATCCGGCCTCTCCCCCTTATTCAAGAAAGTAAAGACTCTTGAAACTTGGCATTTCAAAAGAAACCTTTTATTGAACAGGGGTGATAGCAGGACGAAATAAAAGCAGGCTCTGAGATCCCTCAGGCAATACAAATAGAATAAAAGGAATTAAGAACCCCTCCCAACAGTCCGATGTGGATTCAGCCAATCCGCAGGTGTGAAGATGTTATTGTACCGGCCGCTCAGAGAACGCGATAAGGGAAGTTTCTCAGGGTCATCTTCTGCCGGCTTTCTGGCGATGCAGCCCACATGGCCCTCCCTTCCCTTACATTCCCCAAAAGGTGCGAAAATCCCAGGGCGCCTAGGCGCCAGGCAACAAGGTTATAAATCAATAGCATGCAGGATATAGGGTACATAGAAGAGAGCAATAAAGTAAAGAATGCAGGCAAGGGTCCCCCCTTCCCCTGAAGAATGGCAGATTCACACATCTGACACCAACCCCTGATCCATGGACTGACACCAGGCTACAGTATGCCAGAAACTGGGCCATGCAAACAATCAAAGTCCCATCTGTAGGATGCAGGCAGAATGCAAAATCACACACCCTCTGATCTGCAGAAAAACCTCTCTCCATGGAACCGGTCCCTGGTGTCCAAAAGGTTGGGGCCACTGCTCTTGACTTTCGGGGAAAGACAGCAGAGAAGTTTGTAAATGGTGATCATGGGACCTTTGGCAACTGGCTGTAAGTGTGAACAGGTTGCCAAATACTGTAAGGATAGTGATGCAGTGTTTGGTGATGACTATAGGGATGGTGATGGCCAGAACTGTTTTGCAGGCCTTATATCACTCTTTCCAGGACCATTGCACTTCTAGATGATTGTTAAATGAACAATAATAAGTCAAGGACTATCCATACATCAATGGAGATATCGCATTAGCCACAAATTACATTATGAGATAACTTTACGTTTATATAAAGCAATTGTATTTTTTCCCTTTGTTTACCCTTTATCCATCCCCATTTTTAAGGAAGAAATTTACATTAGATTGAAGCAACATTTCATTCTGAGATTGTATTATCAAACAAAATATTTCTGATGAACTTAAGACAGATACCTTTCTACAAGCAGGACAAAGTCCATTCTCATCTGTGCGAATACGATGCCAACAGAAGCGACAGATCTGGTAACCACAGGTGCAAGGGAAGAAGTTTATGTCATCAATCTCCAGAGGCTCCATGCAAAGGGGGCATTCGACAGGGTCTTCCTTTGCATCTGGGCTGCGAGACATCTCTTCTCACAGAGCAGCAAAAAGTATGTAATAACTTAAGGGAGTAATAAGATCAGCACAGAAAAAAAATGAAGATATTCAAAGATCTGTAAAAGAAAAATAAAGATAAATGAATTAGTATTTAAGTATATACTGGGATGTAATCATTACTTTTATTGACTGCAATTATATATCTTCATTATTTTCTGACAGAAGTACTTCATTATATAATTATCCAATCTCCTTACTTAATTTTGGATGTCTCTTTTACAAGCTTTCAATTAACTGTTGGAAACAGCAGCAGGTAAACCAAATGTCATTGTTAAACCAACTCAAACTACATAAATTATCAACATGCCTTTCTACTGCTTATATATTGGCAATGTGGTTGTATTCCATACCTTGATGATCACAATAAGATAGAAAAAGAGTAGAACTCTTTCCAGGTTTGAGACAGAAAGCCTAAAGGGAATGTTGCTGTGACCCTATTGGTTTGGCCCTCCACAACAGTCACATTCACATGTGGCCAATTGGGAAAAGTAGTTCCGCATCCCTGTATTATGGGAAACTTCAATTGACTAAAACAATGATAGGTGGTAAAGATCAATATCCAGGAGCTCCTGACCATGTCATTTGGAAGACTGCAACTTGGAATGAAACAAGAATTAATGGTGATCTGTATGAATTAATGAATGAATTAATAAAAATATTTTATCTGTGAAACTAAGAGAAGGGAAAGATATAATAGATCTGAATGAAAATAGATCTCATTGAGGAGAGTTAATACATCCAGAGAAGTGAAGGACTGGATTTAATTAATTGTGTATAATATTTAGATGAAAAGCAGGCAAGGATGCTTCCAATCCATCACTAATATGGTCTTTTTGTCAACTGCGCCTTATGCTATGCCTTCTTCTGGATTCCCATGGTAGCTCTGAAAGCTGAAGAAATGCAGTGGCCATGCAAGGATGTCTTTTAAAGGAGCATCTGAAAGGTACAGAGAGGATACCCAAAACTAAATACAAAGTACCCCTACTACTTCAAATACCGCACACCACTAGGTTGAATTAAATTTAGGGAAGATTAAGAAGGAATTCAGTTACAGAATGCCCTAGAAGAAGTGGATTATCTAAGACTTTTTTATTTAGGTTTTAGGTTGGGCATATAAGGTACAGAAACATCTATGGCTATACTAGCAGATCAGCTTTCCTGGAACCTAAATATGACCTAAGGCACCCCTTCTGTCCTTATTAAACCTCTCAACAATTCTGAATATGATCAAATATACATAATTCTTGGACATGCTGTTGCAGTGGTTCCTCCAGACAATGGTAACAAGTAAGAAGAGTCTGGCTCAATGGTCCCTTATATGAAGGGTATTGCAGAATTTACATTTTCCCTCAGCTACTTAACATCTGCACGAAGCTATTGGGCAAGTCAATCTGGGATGTAGTACCATTACTATGCTGATGATACTCAGCTGTATCATCAGTATCTTGGACTATGATAGGTGATGCTGAGGAAGTCATGTCCCCAGTTCCTGAAGGCCATGAAGACATGATGGGACCAAATAGGGAAACTGAACCCAAGCAAGATGAAGCTCTGTTTATTCATCAATATTGTCCTGCGCAGCCCCAGTTCCGGAGAACCGGCACTAAAAAAAATGCTTAAAAAGTTAAAAAAAAAAAAAAGTTCTGACGATCGCGCGTCGCACAGCTGATCTTCAGGACTTTTTTTTTTAACTTTTTAAAACATTTTATTACTACCGGTTCAGGCGAAACGGCCCGAACCGGTAGCATTTTACCCCTGACCAGGGGGTCTTTGCCCAAATCCCTTTTGTGCAATAAATGCTTCTGTTCCTGGATCAGGGGCAGGCCCTATTCACAGTCACTCATACCTTAGGCACCTCTCAGCTGGATTACTACAATGTTTACTATATGAGGCAACTGGGCAAAATGCAGTGGCCTGAGCAGGTTCAAGTAAACCATGATATGCCTATGGAACACTTCTTTACAAGCCATGCTAGCTTCCAATAGTTTTCCAGGTCCAATTGAAGATGCTCATTGCCACCTATAAGACTATATGACATGGACCAGGTTATTCAATGAAGTACCTGTCTCCAATTGTTTCTGACTATCCACCAAATCTGGCAGGATAGACATACTCTCAGTCTGTGAAACAATGTCATCTAGTAGTGCAGGTAATGTGTCTTTGTCACAGTGAAGCAGCATCCCCTATCCTGCCTGCCTAAGAATTCAGATGGTTCTGATCCGGTTCACTTTACAGAAGGCCTTGAAGATTTGGCTTTTTCTTCAAACCAGAATCCTAGATGAACACAGTATATATTGTAATAAACCGGGAGACAGTGTCAGCCCTATCAGGTAGACAACAGTGGGAAATTCATTCCAAAGGAAATAAGAGATCAACTCCATAGGAAGATGATGCTATAGCTTCTCCTTCTTATAGTTCAGTGGATCAGGAAGCTGTCTACTTCCAAATGTTATCTGCACACTGAATCTGATTAGCTTTGCCTTTTTTCTCTCAACAGATCAGAATAGCTATAAACCAGGAAAAAACTGTAAGTATTTGGGTTTGTACTGGTAAACATTTTGGCTTTAAGTTATTACCTACAAGGAAGTCTTAGTTGCAGAGATATGAATACAGCACTTAATACCTAGTCCACAACAACTAGAATGCAAATCTAATTCAGTACTAGTTTAGTTCAAATATGATATAGCATTAAAAACTATTTTCAGTTATTATAGTCAATCTGAAATACTAATCATTCACAAAACTATGTGCTTTCATTATATGTAAATAATCTGTTATTCATTTTACCTATCACAAGAATCATAAGTTTCAATTGTAAGTTTCATTCTACTTAAGCTTTTACCAGTCTATATTATTCTTATTACTGTTATGATTGGTTGCATAGTCAGGCAGAAGTTTAGACTGAATTTGGCATTTTTATCCACCTATTAAGTCCTTGGGGTAGGCAGATATTGTTGACCTGGGATTGGCAGATGTTGTTGTTTGATGGTGTTAAAGGTACTGTTGCAGGATGTAAGCTGTTCCAAGTAAAGTTGCCTTTTGCAATTGACTAATGATTTGTCAATGCTGATGGTATTCAAGTGGTGCTCTAGATGTTTTGGGATGGCACCCAAGGTGCATATTACTATTGGTAGTATCTTTGTTTTCTTTTGCCTCATTTGTTCTACATATATTTGCAGGTCTTTGTGTTTTGTGATTTTCACCAATACTTTTTCATCTATTCTGTTGTCTCTAGGTACTACCACTATCCAGACTTTTTTGTCTTTCTTGTTGGCAAGTGTTAAGTCTAGAGTGTTATGTGACAGGTGCTTGTCTGTTTGAATTATTAATTTAAATTTATTGGCCACCAAACTCCAAATTTTTCATAATACAATTTTTACTCCAAAATTATTAATAAAAATGAAATTTTAAGTGCTATGGGAATGTTTTTACTTTAAATGAGATTAAATGTAAGTGTAGTTCCATATTATTTCAATAGATATACACAAAGTATAACTAAGTACAAAGTCCAAATCCATATAACATTTAAATGAAAAATTTTATTTGAATTTTATAGCCACCCACCTCAACAAATTCTAAGAACAGTAAGATTAATGTTGTTTCTTTAAGAATTCTGAGATCAAGTTTACTGTACTTTATTAAAAAAACTGCTACACGTTTTATTCATAAATCATTTCACACTAATCTGCTTTAAGAGTTGATTGTCCCTCCTCCCTACAATCTAATCAATCCCATTTTCAAAAATTCTGTATTTTGGAGAGATACCATTTTAGTACCCTGTTTTCCCCAAAATAAGACATCCCCTGATAATAAGCCCAATCGGGCTTTTGAGTGCATGGCAATAAGGCCAAGCGCTTATTTCAGGGTTCAAAAAAATATAAGACAGGGTCTTATTTTCGGGGAAACACGGTAGTCATCTACAGAAACAAAAATGCCTGGTTTACTTAGATGAACCCAAATTGTTTGCTCTATAATTTCACATTCGGGCTACACCCAATATATATCTGGAAGGCTCTCCCAGATGTTTCTTATACCAACAAGTATTTGAAACCAAAACATACAACCCCAGGGTATGTTTATATTAAATCTTCTTTTACATCAGCAACAGAAAAATTCTATCAGAACCTGAAATATTAGTGATATTTACATTATATCTTCATCCAGGTTTCTCACATTAGGAGCATCAGCTGAGTTCAACAAATCATCATACAAAGAGTTTAAATTTATCTATATAAATTTATCTATATATAGGTAGCAACTTCATTCACCTATTAGGATGTACATTTTTTAAGTGAAGATGATTTTTTATGTAAAAACAGGCAAGTTAATAAATTTAGAAATATTCCTTATTACAAGTAAACATGATAACATATCTATTATCTTAAAACTGTTTAAAACTATTATAGATTTATATTATGTATATATTAATATTTTCAGGCAAATTTGCAAAAAGTTAATGTTATCCCAATGAATGAATAAACTTAAATTGAACTAATTGGTCAAGTCTGTTAATTTTCTTAATTAAAAAAAACCCCCAAATCATTCACATCAGTAAAATATTATGTAGTAGCACTTTTCATACTCCTTGTTTTCTGATTGCCATCACTTGAACATACTATGCTATCATAATTTTAGAAAATATCAATAATTTAAAATGAACCAAGAATTAAGTTTTGATTGCAATAATGCAATGAAGCTTTAAAGTATTTATATTCTATACTGTAGTTTCATTTCCATTAATATGAAGCGATATAAATAATGGCAAACCTATGACAACATCCTTCAGATTCTCAAAATGGATGGTATGTGAGACAATATATACATGAGCCAACTCTGGGCTTGTTGGGTGTTATTTTTTCTCATATGAGAAAGGAGTGCATTCTCTGTTTCAAAACTGTAATATAAAATTCAAGTTGCAAAACATTTTTCTATTTGTTTACCCTATTTTTACAGCCAATGCATAAGCATTTAAATAGTAGTTTCTTTTAAATTATTATGCATTCTATTTTTCAGATAATGATATAAGAACACAGAGGAAAAAGCAAAAAAGAATAATGTACCAAGGAAACTAACAAATTAGAATTGGATTGAAGTGTATCTATTGGACAGTTCAATTTTTCATGACTTGTTTTGCAATTCATGAAAAAAGTTTATGATATGGGGCGTTGGTCTTACCTGATACGCTCCTTCTATGACTGACAGCAGGAGAGTCCAAGAATGAGTTGTGACGTTGTCCTTCTGCCCAGAGACCGAGTCATAATTGAAGCCACGCCCTGTTGCCTCTCTCCATGGCTCCAGTTTTCGACGATGGCGTAGCTGTAATTAAAAATCTTCTCGTGCCATTAGTCACCCCTGGGCTCTGGTCCCAACGGCTGTCAGGGAGGGTTTGGACTCTCCTCCTGTCAGTCATAGAAGGAGCGTATCAGGTAAGACCAACGCCTCTTCTCCTGACTGACAGCAGGAGAGTCCAAGAATGTGATTTACCAAAGCCTACACTAGGGGCGGGAAGCTGATTGGGCCTGAGTCCCCCCCCCCCGAGGAATGCACTTTCTGTAAGACCCTTCTCCCGAAGGATGTGTCGGCTGACGCAAAGGTCTCTAACCTATAATGCCAAATAAATGGCGACGGGGAGGCCCACGTCGCCGCCCTGCAGATTTCCTCAATGGAGGCTTTTGTTGCCCAAGCCGCCGTCATGGCTGCACTCCTTGTAGAGTGAGCCATTATCCGACCAGGCAGTGGCAGGGCCTTAGACTGGAAGGCCTTGGCTATACAATCTCTCAACCATCTGCTAACTGTGGACAGGGTTAC
Source organism: Thermophis baileyi (assembly GCA_003457575.1). Taxonomy (NCBI): domain Eukaryota; kingdom Metazoa; phylum Chordata; class Lepidosauria; order Squamata; family Dipsadidae; genus Thermophis; species Thermophis baileyi. Next base: position 505,105 of record QLTV01004398.1, read on the forward strand.
CCTGGAACCTAATGATGATGGTTGAAAGGAGACAAAGAGTGACTCTGTCTTCCTATCTTTGGCTGTCCGTTTGATATAAATTTGGAGAGCCCTCCGTACGTCCAGTGTATGCCATTGTTTTTCCAGAGCATGGGAAGGCCCTGTGCAAAAGTTAGGCAGGACAATCTCCTGTGCCCGATGGAACCAGGAGTTGACTTTCAGGATGAAGGAGGGATCCAGTCTGAGGACCACTCTATCTGCATGGAAAATGCAGAGGTCGTCTCTAACCGACAGGGCTGCTAACTCCGAAACTCGCCTGGCCGAGGTGATAGCCACCAAAAAGACAACTTTCAATGTCAGAAAACGGAGAGTAGTAGTCCTTAGCAGCTCGAACGGTTCTGATGTGAGCGCCTGCAGTACCATAGGTAGGTCCCAAGAGAGAAACCTATGGACCACAGGCGGGTGTAGGTTGGCCGCCCGTCTAATAAAGCACCTGACCACCGGATGATGAGAAAGGGCGTTGCTGTTCTCACAGGCCAACACCGTGGAGAGGGCTGCCACTTGCCTACAGATGGTGTTGTGTGACAGCCCCCTATCCAGACCGTCCTGGAGGAAGTCTAAAACTTGGGGCACCGAAGCCGCCGAGGTTCAATAGGTCTCTTCGAACACAAAGTGACGAAAGCCCTCCAGGTGGCGTTGTAAATCCTGATAGTCGACGGCCTTCTGGAGGCCTGGATGGTCTGGATGACCCTGGAGGAATATTTGTCCTCCCTCAAGAGCTTCCCCTCAAGTGCCAGAGGGTCAATTGGAGCCATTGAGGCTCCGGATGGATTAGGACCCCCTGGCTGAGGGAAACCTTCTCCCGAGGGATCCTCCAGGGCCGGACCACCAACAGACTCACCAGGTCCACAAACCACGGGCGCCTGGGCCAGTGAGGAGCCACCAGCAGAATCTCCGCCCTCTCTAGAATGACTTTCCTGATGACAGCAGGAATGAGGGGCAAAGGTGGGAAGGCGCACAAAAGTCCAGCGGGCCAAGGGCTGTGCAAGGCATTGGTCCCCTCTGCCCCCGGAGTTGAGAACCTGGTGAAGAAGTGAGGTACTTGAGCATTCGCCGGAGAGGCGAACAGATCCACAATCGGTTGACCAAACTTCTGGCACATCTCCCTGAAAATGTTCGGGTGAAGCTTCCATTCGGAATGGTCGATTGTGTTTCTGCTCAAACTGTCCACTTGAACATTGGTTACCCCGGTGATGTGCTCTGCCTTTAGTGAAAGAAGGTGCTCCTCCACCCACTCGACCAGGCAGCCCGCTTCGCTCATGAGGGCCCAAGAGTGAGTGCCCCCCTGCCGATTTATGTGGACCTTGGTGGCCACGTTGTTGGTTAAAATCAGGACATGATGGTCTTGAACCATGTCCTGGAAGTGGCGTAGTGCCAGGTGCACCGCCCTGAGCTCCAGCCAATTGATGTTGTTGGCAAGCTCCGTCTGAGTCCAACAGCCCTGGACCATGTGAGCCTGCAGGTGGGCACCCCAACCGAAGAGGCTGGCGTCCGATGTCACTACTAACCTGCTTGGCTCTTTGAAGAAACAGCCCTTGGCCAGGGCCGGTGATGTCCACCACAGAAGGGACCGCAAAACTGAGGGAGGGACCTGAACCCTGGTCATCGAGTTGCTGCTGCTCAACCGCTGGAATGGGAGCAGCGGCCATTGCAGTGGCCTGGCGTGTAACCATGACAAGGCCATCTTCCCCAGGAGTTGAGACAGGACAGCCACGGCTATCGTGCGTCTCTCCCGAATCTGGTTCACCAGGCTCACCAGACTGTCCCGGCGTTCCTGCGACAGAAATACCTGGCAGAGCTCGGTGTTGATCATGGCGCCCAGGTGCAGGATCCGCTTGGTTGGCACTAGATGGCTTTTCTCGAGATTTATAGAGAAGCCATGATCCTGAAGAACCCACATTGTTGTTAGAACATCCTCCGTCGCTTGGGATGGAGACGAGGCCTGGATGAGGATGTTGTCCAGGTAGCACTGGAGCCTCACTGGGATGGATCTGAGGTGGGCTGCCAGTGCCGCCAGTGCTGCCAGGACCTTGGTGAAACACCTGGGAGCGGAGGCCAGACCGAAGGTAGGGCCCTGTACTGGTAATGCTCTGTCCCATACTGGAACCTCAGGAAGCGGCGATGTGCTAGTAGGATCGGCACGTGGAGATACGCCTCTGTGAGATTGATGGAGACCAGGAAGTCGCCCTCCCGTATGCCCTCCAAGATGGACTGGAGGGAGCTCATTTTGAATTTCCGGTACACCAGGAGGGTAGTCAGATGTTTTAAGTCGAGAATTGCTCCCCAACCCCCCCCCCCCGAAGACTTTGGTACGATTAAGAGAATGGAATAAAACCCCTGTCTCCTTTGGTCCAGAGGAACTGACTCTACAGCCCGGATGGCCAACAGATGTTGGATGGCCTATTCCATGAGGCCTCGTTTTTCGGAGTTTTTGGAGACAGGGCAATGCACAAAGTGGTTCGGGGGCATGGAGAGGAACTCTAGTGTGAGGCCTAGCCTCACCGTATTGAGTACCCAATTGTCCGTGGTGGTTTCCTCCCATTGTGGGGCAAAGAGAGCCAATCAGACCCCAATGGGAGGATTGGCCAGACAGTCACTTAGCTCTGTGGAAGAAGCGACCTCCAGCTCCACGAAAGGGCCACCGGCTCTGGAAGTTTTGTCTGGTATGTTCTCTAGGTCCAGGCCTGTCGAACTGGCGATCCTGGCACTGTGGGCCAAATCGTCATTGCGAATCGCCCTCCTGGTCGAAGGGCCAAAAGGAAGGCCTGCGGTATATAAGGGGAAGGTCTGCGATCCGCTCTCCTGAGCGCACCCGGCATGACCTTCTTCCTGTCCTTGTTTTCAATCAATATTGGGTCCAGGGCTTCCCCAAATAGTAAGGACCCCTTGTATGGGGCCGAGGCTAGCCGCCACTTAGACCTGGCATCCGCTTGCCAATTGCTGAGCCATAACAGCCTCCTCGATGTAACAGAGGAAAGTGCGCGTGATGCAAATTTGGCTGCGTTTAAAGTCGCGTCGGCGGAAAATTGTGTGGCAGCCACCAATTTATTGATGTCTTGATGCAGACGGGCTTCCTGTGGTGGCACCTTCTCCTGCAATTGTCTGAGGCAAAGTAAGGAGGAACGGTTGAAGAAGGAGGCTGCAGTCGCCGCCTTCACCACCCAGGCAGCTGGTTGATAGGTTTTACGGAAGACAAGCTCGGCATTTTTGTCCTCAGCCCGTAGATTATCAGCCAAGTCCCCTGCCACAACTGAGGATGTGCGAGACTTGCCACCGGACCATCAACTGTGGGCAACTGAAACAGGTCAGTCAGCTCAGGGCCAGCGCTGTAAAAACGCCTGTCATTGCCGGTCAGTGTGGGAAAGGCCCCAGGAAGCTCCTTGCCTCCATCATCATCCCAGGAGGAGTGTAGACTCCTCTCAGATGGGCTGTGGGACCTGTGGCCCTGGTAATCAGGACTGGTCGATGGAGGTAATGAGGCATAATCAAAATAGGAAGGCCCTTCAGAGTCAAATGACTCAGGGCGATAAGATTGCTGCAATCCTGTAGCAATGCCTTTGGAGATGGCTTGAGAGATAAGAAATCTCATTTCCTGGGAAAGCTCAGGCCCCTGGTTGTCCCCTGGGCGGAACCCAGGCGCAGTGGGCGTAAAGGTAGCTGTAGGAGCAGACCTTTTAAGGGGGCCAGGCTGCCGGTCAGTTGCCATGCAGGCAAAAGGATCCAGGCTTCTTTCTCTATCAAATGGCAATGAATCAGGAGAAAGCTCCCTTGTTGCCTCTGGTGGAGAGTCCATAGGAACTGCAGCTAGTTAATGTTTCCTTCTGACAGGCGCGCGAAAGGCTTGTAATTGTCAGGGAAGAAGATGGCAGATGGCCATGTGCCTTTGCCACCCTTGAGAATTGTTTTTCAAGGGCTTTCAAGCGCCTGCTAGCGTCTTTCTCTTCAGCGCTGGAACGTTTAGAGGAGTGGAGAGTCTTGGACTTAATTTTGTCTGCTGCTCTCTTAGAGGCTGATCTAGCCTTGCCAGCTCCTTTGATATTGGGCTCCAGCGAAGCTGGTGAACGCCCGGAGCTTCCATTCCTGTCAGAGGTATGCTCCGCCATTTTAATTCCAACTGACAGGATACCAACGTGCCTTGAAGAAGCCAAGGACTTCGCTGCCAAGCCTGAAAGACTGCAGCAATGCTGCAGCGCTGAGCTGGTTAGCGCGCTCGCAGCGGCTCCGTTTTTAAAGTTGTGCCTTTTTTTCCCTTTGTCGGGCTTCTAGCGAGGGCCGTCAAGCCGAATTAGCGGCTACAGAAACAGCAGTGCTGAATAGGGAGCCCTCCTGGAGCCTTGCAGCTCAAACGGGCGCGTTCAAGGTGTCCGTGGGTCGGCGGCTGTGCCAGAGATCTGGATTAGCCAGCGCGTTCCACACGGGTCCCAGCTGAGGGACAGCTAGGTTGGTGGCATTGCCAGGAGCCCTGGATTGGCCAGCACGACCATTTAGTATGGAGGCAAACTCCAATGGCGGGAATGCAGGGCAGAGCACCTGCTGCTTCCGCTAACTGCAGCTCTGAATCGCAATAAAACCTGATCTTTTCTTTTGTTGGAGAGTCCAAGAATGGTTTTCGATGTCCAGATGTCCAGAAAAGGTCTCTCTAGGGCTAGACCGAGTCGAAAACTGGAGCCATGGAGAGGCGCAACGGGACGTGGCTTCGATTATGACTCAGTCTCTGGGCAGAAGGACAATGTCACAATCCATTCTTGGACTCTCCTGCTGTCAGTTAGGAGAAATGCTGGTTCTCCTTCCTTTTTATTAACCACATGGTAGATAAATAGGAAATAACTTCAAATCAAATCTATTCACAAGGTTCAGTATTGTCTATTAGGTCTGGCAGAGGTTCACTACAATCTCAGATCGAAATTCTTCGTATAAACTGCTAATCAATCCATGAAATAATGAAGACTATACCTGAAACATTCTGCATTCAAAACACAGACTCTACCACTCATCTACAGTCTCCCATCTAGTAAGGTAGAGATGATAGATAGATAGATGATAGATAGATAGATAGATAAATAGATACTGTGCACAGATATTCTGTTTATATCTGCCAGCTACCCAGGATAGATACCGTGTTTCCCCGAAAATAAGACCCTGTCTTATATTTTTTTGAACCCTGAAATAAGCGCTTGGCCTTATTGCCATGCACTCAAAAGCCCGATTGGGCTTATTATCAGGGGATGTCTTATTTTGGGGGAAACAGGGAAGATAGATATAATTTGGTTGGCATATTGTTTTTGATTTGGTTATTAATATATTTTTAGTATTTTTAAATCACTTGAATTGTGGTAGAAAGGCTGCCTAGAAATGTAATACATTAAAAGGGTAGCAGCACCTCACTCATCTTATCTGGGTTCAAAATCCCAAAGAATTGGGCCTGTTAGCAATCTGCTGAGAAACCATCAATGATTGGGGAGAAAATAAAGAAGCCCAGAAGAAAGCAGCATAAAACTATTTCCATATTGCTGTCAAGAAAATTACATGGAGTTACTAGGATTTAAATCATCCTAAACATTTACCTTTTCGAATATACAAACTATGTTTCTCAGAGTTGTTTATAATAGCATATGAACTAGTACAACAAACAATTAAATAAACCAGCCAATAATATCTATATAATGTAAGAATTAATACAATTTTATGTAATGACAGGTGATATTTAGTCAACCATAATAGCAGTCTGAAACCAGTAAGATGCTTCTTTAAAATAAAACTTATTAAACATTTTAAAGAAAGAAAAAGCAGAAAGCAAAAGACTACAAGGGTAAGTAAAAAAGTAAAATATAAAAATTATTTTTTTCAACCTATCATTAATTACTTATACAAACTACATTGAATCATTTCTGAGGAAAGAACTAAAAATCCCTATTCAGCTTGAAACTCAGCTTAACCAAACATAAATTGATATCTAAAATTTTGTTCAGTATATCAGAATCTAAGTAGAATAGACTAGAATAACAGAGTTGGAAGGGACCTTGGAGGTTTTCTAGTCCAACCCCCTGCTTAGGCAGGAAACCCTACACCACTTCAGACAAATGGTTATCCAGCATCTCCTTAAAAACTTCCAGTGTTGGAGCATTCACAACTTCTGGAGGCAAGCTGTTCCACTGATTAATTGTTCTGTCAGGAAATTTCTCCTTAGTTCTAAGTTGCTTCTCTCCTTGATTAGTTTCCACCCATTGCTTCTTGTCCTACCCTGAGGTGCTTTGGAGAATAGTTTGACTCCCTCTTCTTTGTGGCAACCCCTGAAATATTGGAACACTGCTATCATGTCTCCCCTAGTCCTTCTTTTCATTAAACTGCTCCAGAGCCGCATGCGGCTCTTTGGACCCCCTGCTGTGGCTCCCTGTCCCATCATTGGCTGGCCTCACCCTCCCCTCCCTCACCTGGCCTGAGAAGGTAAGGGCGACGGCGGGAATGGAGAAGCGGGCGGGGCTGATTCTCTGGCGCTGGTTGAGGAACATAGCCACCCCTGGCGGAGACTTTCCTTCGGGTGACCCTCCTCCCCCTCTCGCGACTACCTGGCTGGCTGTGGCGGGGCCAGGAGGGTGCGCATGCGCGGGGAGTCCCTCAAGCGAGTGCCAAAGCACAGCAAAGGCACGCACGGAGGGCAGGCGGCTGCTTGCTTAAGGAGGGTCTTTGGACGCGGCTTCTCTCCTGCCCTAAGGATCTGGCCATTGCCTTGCTGTGTCCTGTCCCGTCCCGTCCCCCGCAGCTCTTCAGCCGAGCGGGGTGGGCTTAAGCTCCAGCCCGAAGAGGCAGGAAGCGAAGGCTGCCTTCGCTCCGGCGACCCTCCTCTCCCTCCTTCTCCTCTCATGTGGGGTGGGGGGGGGCACGGCAAGGCGATGGCTGGATCCTTAGGACAGGAGAGAAGCGGCCCTGTAGCTGCCTTCAAGCCACATTTGCGCATAAGGCAGCCTTCGCTTCCTGCTGCTTCGGGCTGGAGCTCACGCCCTCCTCGCTCGGCCGAAGAGCTGCGGGGAGGGGGGACGGGACACGGCAAGGCGATGGTCAGATCCTTAGGGCAGGAGAGAAGCGGCCCTGTAGCTGTCTTCATGCCACATTTGTGAGTAAGGCAGCCTTCGGTTCCTGCCACTTCAGGCTGGAGCTCACGCCCTCCTCGCTCGGCCAAAGAGCTGTGGGGGGGGGGGAGACGGGACGGGACACAGCAAGGCAATGGCCGGATCCTTAGGGCAGGAGAGAAGCTGCGTCCAAAGACCCTCCTTAAGCGAGCAACCGCCCGTCCTCCACGTGCACCTTTGCTGCACTTTGGCACTCGTCTGAGGAGGGTCTCCCCGCGTGCACCACAGCCAGCCAGGGAGTCGCGAGAGGGGGAGGAGGGTCACCCAAAGAGAAGCCTTCGCTGGGGGTGGCAATCGTTCCTCAGGACACAGAGAAGGGGAGAGAGAGGGAGAAAGAGAGAGATGAGGGAGGGAGAGAAAGATGGGTGGGTGGGGAGGGAGAGAGAGAGAGAGAGAGAGAGAGAGAGAGAGAGAGAGAGAGA
>QLTV01004398.1:527329-564853 GCA_003457575.1 Thermophis baileyi
TATTTATATTTCCAGGGTTATTATAAAAGGAAATATTTTTTGTTACTATACTTTGCACTATATCATAAATTATTTAAATAATTATAAAAGAAATAGACATCATTACAGAATATGGATAACAACTTTATCAAAAGCCCATTTACTTGAAATAATAAATCTTCAAAACCTTCAAACTGTAATAGGTGTGACATTAGTAAGCTAGCTTTTGAAAATTCCCCCTCTCATTCTTTTATTACAGTACACATCATAGATAAAATATATGCCATTATAACTGACTTCTTTACTGACAAACTTGCTTAGCTTACCCTTACATTATCAGGAGAAACTCTCAGAGGTTTGTTATATGGCAACATTAGAGAGCAAAATAGATGGCTGGTCCATAGCATCCCTTTAAAAGGAGACAAGGCAATCCAAAACTCTGAAGTGTGAAATCTCTTCTCTAACTGCTTAACTCAAGAATACCAAGAGACATAAAATAAAAGGAACTGGTTTCTGGGGAACGCAAAAAACCTATTAAGAAAATATGAGTTTTCCATCCAGGGAAACTCAAATGGTATATAAAAATAGTGTAAAAGAGGAAACACCCATACAGTTAACTGACACCCACAACCAAACACACGTGCTGCTACTGTGGAGACTGGAATTCTTCCCATTTCTTTTCAACATATGGAAAAGTCGATTTTGGTTGTTTTTGTTTTGTTTTGATTTTTTTTGCACCCCACCTCATCTGAAACCCACCAAAGCATCAATCGCTTACAGCAGCAGGTGCGGCCACCTCTCACCTACTAAAGCTGGAAATCCCGAAGAAGATGTAAAGCACAAAAGTACTGCACAGGTCTCTCCGCCTCCATTTATTCCTGCCCCCCTCCCCACAAAGCCTGAGCCTGGGTTCCCAGGGTCAGTTGGATCTTCTCTCCGACCAGGAGATCTCCGGCTCAAGCAATGAAGCCCCAGAAGCCCCCTTCCGCTGCCGGGAAAAGACTGTCGGCCCTCGCCGGTGGCATAGGCTCGCCGGCTTCCTTTGCCTTCCTCCTGCCTCTCCGCCCTAGAGAGACCGAGGAGCCATGGCAGACAGAGGACCGAGAAAAGTTGAGGCCTTCAGGCTCCCGGAGAAGCCGCCTCCACGCTCTCACAACTCGGGCTCCCCCAGCCCCTACTGCTCGCTCACTTACCCACCTCGTCGTCCCTGTTCCACAGCAACCGGGCTGTCTGGTGGCGGGGGCGGCAATACTCTCGCGGGCCCTGGTTCTTTTTGATGATAGCGGGGATAGAGGTCTCCACCGACGACCTTTATTTGAGAGACGGGTAATCTCTAGGCTCTGCGCGTTCCGCTGCCAGACCGGCCACCATCTTACATTAGGGTGAGACTGCCCGCCTGCCCCGGACGCTGCTTACAAGACGCATGCGCACAAGCCACCAGAGCGTCTTGGTGCGGGGGAAGGATAAAGTAGAAAGAAATGCGACGCAACCCGAGAGCATGATGGGACTAGTAGTTTTAGTGATCACCTCTTTTTCTAAATTCGAAGGGTAAGTGTTGAGCCGCCAGCGAGACTATTTTTTTTAGGTGTTAGTAGTAATCGGCCGTATAAAAAGTCGTTTTTCAACGAGTCCTTTCATATAAAAGTATACGGTACAATATAAATAGACTGTCAACTCGGGTTTCGGTTAAATGTCTGGATTTTGTTTCGAATCTTCACTTCGTTACCTCTGTATTAAAAAAAAAAAAGTTTCACACATCACGCAAAGCTATGGCTTGTTTATGCATAGTTTAAAAATAAAATTAGTATGGGATAAGATAATGATAGTGAAGTTTGTACGTGCTGTATTCCATGAAGTAGTTAGGGAATTGTTAGCGTTTTCTCCATTGAGAGCAGTGACATAATTGATAGCAATAGCACTTAGCAATAGCACTTAGACTTATATACCGCTTTACAGTGCTTTACAGCCCTCTCTAAGCGGTTCACAGAGTCAGCATATTGCCCCCAACAATCTGGGTCCTCAGTTTACCCACCTCGGAAGGATGGAAGGCTGAGTCAACCTTGAGCCGGTGAGATTTGAACCGCCGAACTGCAGCTAGCAGTCAGCTGAAGTAGCCTGCAGTGCTGCACTCTAACCACTGCGCCACCTCGGCTCTTGGATACTTCTTTGTTGAACATATTTTAAGTCCATAATGTTAATTTATCTGTCACTACCGTAATTGCAACTTTTTCTCAGCGTTGGTTGTGTCATCTGTATAGTTTAGTCTACTTGTCTACTTTTCCTTTGTTTTTTTTTTTGTTTTTTTTTAATACAGAAAATTAAAAGACAAAATTCCAAGGGGAAAAATGGAAATTTTACAAGAACAAAACTAAATATTGCACCAATATTGCAGTAAGGTCTAAGATTTATAAACTTCTACCTCTATTTGCAACCAATTGACCTGTTATATAGTACATCTAGTTCTTATAATAGTTAACAGTTTAATCAACAACAAAGATAAACTTCAAAGCCCTTTGTTAACAATCTGTTGTTGTAATTAGCTTGTAGAAAGTCTACAGGTTTCTTATCTACTACAAAGCACCCCAATTGTTATCTCTAATCTGTCCAGGATCAAATATTCTCATTTGATTTTTAATAATTAAAACATTCCTTAGAATTTTAGTTGCGACCTTCCCCAACAATTGCATCCCATTTCCTAGAGCCATAAATCTTTGTTGTAGGTGTCTCTGCAGCATCCATTGTTCAAAAGGACTCTGAAAACATAGGATTGATCTTGCCTAAAAAATCCAGTCCATCACTCATCAGTTCCATTATCTCTGAATTTCTTATCAATCTTTTCTGCCAAATCTGTAATGTTCAGACCAGGTTCTTTCTTCTTCATGTATGGCAGCAACGAATCAGATTTCAATTCATCAAACTGCAAATTAAGTCCCACTGTTATTTTCTGCTTTTGGGTATCATCCTGGGTTTGATTCAAAACCATTGTTAACCCATCAAATTTTTTATTTATATCTTCAAAAAAAGCCTGTAATCTAGAAAGCATTCTTTTTTCAAAGATTTTCCAGAAAGCTTTATGTCAGACATTTTGAAAAATACACTTTTCCTTCCAAGAACAAGATAAACAGATATGATAAAATGTCCATAGAGAGAAGTTAAAATTTTACTCAGGGCGAAAAGGAATAAAAAGAAAAGGAATTTTCCCATGTTTCTTTTAAAGCTGGTAGGAATAAAATCCTTATTATATAATCCAATGTAAGTGTAAGTCCAATTGGGTGATTTTCACTACTGGAGAATGAATTCTTACCGACAACTTTCTTATGGAAAGTAAAAGTATTTTATAGTTCAATGGTAAACAATGAGAGAACAAAGAAAAAAAATGTAAAATCCAGCAAGAGTTACAAGATAGATCAACAATCAACTAGTCTATTAAAATATACAAAAAATAAAGGAATTTTTAAAGTGCAATTAAAACCAAGGTGTGCTTACAAAAACAAAGCTGAAGGGAAAAGATGGTAAAAGACTCAACCTTCTGATCACTCCTTACCGAGAATTGCGATCTTCAAGATCTTTCTCCTCCAAAGCTGCACAATTGTTCAAAGTTCTTGGGTCTTTCCTAGTTACTCCCATTCAATTCTAGGGAGCAAAGCTGCCAAATAGCTTTGGCAGAAAAATCAGCTGTTCGTTGACAGAGAAAAAAAATGCCTGCTGCTCAGCATACCATCTTGGGGGAAAGATATTTTTTTTCCTTTATGTTTTGTCCCTCTTTCAATTTCTTTTATTTTCAGATCTTTGCTGCTTACTGTTTTTTTTCCCTGCCTTTAATTTTTTTTATCTTTGCACTTTGCATAATATTACTTGCTCGCAAAGGGAATAACATAATGAAATATATGGTTGTACAACTAATAAAGAAATATGGTCTTCATTCTTTCAAAGAAATTTCAATTCAGATCCTTTGCACCTCAAGAGTCCTCAAGCCTATTACATTCTTTTTGTTTAATCTATCTGCACAACAAACATTTGTGGAAGAATAAAATGCGCTGAAGTTTTATACATTGACCTGAACACCTTTAAGGAAAGGCAGGATGTAAATGACGTATCTAAATATGAAGATAGACAATAATCTGGAATCATGCTATCCAGGTAAACAGTTGCCAATTGTAGTTGCACCACAATGGATATTACATGCCAGAAATATCAGGACTTAAAATCCCATAATTGGGAGGCTTTTGCCTTAATATTAATCTGTGAAACCTGCTGAGTGCTTAATAAAATACTATTTCAGTTCTAATAATCTTAGTAGAACAATAAATAAAGAACTACGTTCTACCAGAAAATGCAGGGAGAAGAATGAATGGGCAGGATTGAAGCCTGAGATTAACAAAAATAAGGACTTTCCTTTGAATTAATTTAAATCTTTATAACCAGGTACACTGAATCTTTAGGCTGCAAAAAAAAAAAAAAAGATGATGGTTTGCTGAAAGCATGGCTTCATTAAGAAAAATTCTTGCAATTTGACGTCATTTTTTATCGTGAGTTCCGCAGTATATATACAGTAAAACTTCTACAAATATACAGGGAGTTCTTGACTTACAACCACAGTTGAGCCCAAAATTTCTTTTGCTAAAGCTAGACAGTTGATAAGTGAGTTTTGCCCCATGTTACAATCTTTCTTGCCAGTTGGTAAATGAATCACTGCAGTTGTTAAGATAGTAACACTAACTTAATAGCAATAGCACTTAGACTTATATACCACTTCATAGTGCTTTTACAGCCCTCTCTAAGCTGTTTACAGAGTCAGCATATTGCCCCCAACAATCTGGGTCCTCATTTTACCCACCTCGGAAGGATGGAAGGCTGGGTCAACCTTGAGCCGGTGAGATTTGAACTGCCAAACTGCAGCTAGCAGTAAGCTGAAGTAGCCTGCAGTACTGCACTCTAACCACTGCGCCACCTCGGCTCTTAATAGTGTTCTTCCATTAATATTGGAAGAAATTGGAACTTAAAACTGACTTTAAACTTGTGAAAAAGGTAAAGTATTTGGGGGTGATTCTTACAGATGAAAGTCTAAGTTATATAAAAAGAACCAAGTTAAAATATGGAAGGAGATAAAGTTGAATTTAAAACAGATGGCAAAAAGTAGAATTGTCATTGATGGGAAGAATTTCAGTAATTAATGTACTACAGAAGGCTATTTTTATTACAGACTATACTGATATTGATTAAAGATTCTTCTTGGCAGAAAAATATATCTAAATTCATTTGGCAAAATAAAAAAAAACATGAATTAAATACAAGCTCTTATAATATTCTAAAGAGAGAAGAGATCTGGGTTTGCCAGATCTTAGATTATAGTATGATATTTGTTGTTTGGTATGGTTAAAAGATTGGATAACTCTAAAAAACTCGATTGTTAGACCTCGAAGGCTCATTTGGATGGCATGCTTATTTGTGGCATGACAAAGTAAAAGTTAACCCTGGTTTTAAGAATCATATTATTAGGCAATCTATTGGGCACTTATGGTGGAAATATAAAAGAAGACTGGCTGAAAGAGTGCCATTTTGGTTATCACCTCATGAAGCACTTCATAGAACAGAGATGTTATTGTGATGTAAATGGATGACATATTGGGATTTATTGATATTTCAAAAAGAGGGACCAAAGATAAAGACAAGAAAACAATTAGCAAATGATTCATTTGTGATTGGTTTAATTATTATAGAATTTTTGAAAGATTTAAACGTGTTAAAAAATTTTTGTTTTCACACGCGTTAAATTTGAATTGGATATGAATTTATGTTTTGGAGATAGCCACTTGGTTGCAAAAGTATATAAAATGTTACTCAAGAAGAATCTGGAAGACAAATATGTCAAAAATTGTATGGTAAAATGGACAAAAAATTTAGGGATACCATTAGATAAATCGGAGAATATATGGTCTAATGGATTAAAAGTTACTTTGAATTATAGTTTGAAAGAAAATAAAATGATGTATCATTGGTATTTGACTCCAGATAGATTAGTGAAAATGTATAAAGGAACTTCTAACAAATGGTGGACATGTAATCAAAATCCAGGTATATTTTATCGTATGTGGTGGTCTTGCGAGTATGTGAAAACTTTCTGGATAAACCTAATGATAATGCAGAAAATATTTGAGATACAAAAATTAATGAAACCTGAAGCTTTTCTTTTAGGTATTATGGATCAATAAAAAAACAATTTGGGACGTTATTTCTTTATATGTTGATGGCTGTGAGGACTGTATTCGTTAAGCACTGGAAAGGAAAAGAGATGCCGATTGAATGGATTTTAAAATTGACTGAATTAGCAGAGATGGCAAAACTGCTTTGATTAGAAGCAATGGACTAGACAGCTTTATAACAGACTGGAAGCCGTTTGTGGACATTCTACGAATTAAATACAATAACAGATGATTAACAGAGGGATTTGAACACTAGTGTCATATTCAGGCTAATCTGTTGACTGTTCTTTTTTTTACTTTATATTTTTCTTGCTAAATAAGGATGAGAAAGCTTAGAATTATTTGCAGACCCATTATGTAAGGGGAGGATAATTTATCAGGGTTTTTAAATTTTCTTTTCGACATCCAACCGGGGTGGAGTTTTTTTGTATGTTCAATGTTAGGCTTATTTGATGATTGTGTCATTTTTTTCTTCTTTGTACACAATTTTTTTTGTTACTGTTGGATGTGTTTTTCTGTTTTGCATTTTATTTTTGTTGATAAAACAAACATATCAAGTTATGTTTTATATAACATTCATTCTGCTTTCTTGATAGCATTAGCAAAATCGTACAGAACGGTGCAATACATACAAAATAAAATCTCACTGAATTAAACGGAATATACTTTTGCCTAGCTTCACAGAGGATCGTGCTGTGAAACTTCATACAGTACAGGACTGTAATTTGGAAACCTTTTAAAACTTGTTTTGTGCAGCCGCTTAATGGTACAGAACAAAAGATACGTTAATTCCAACATGTTATTATAAATACTGCAACTTTGATAAGGAGAGTGAAAAAGGCAGCGCTATAATCTGCTTCACTTAAACAGAACTTTTTAATTACCTGAGAGGTAAGAAGACTTTTCTCATCCTTCGCTCCTATAGCCTGCCTTGGCAAGCTCCAACTCCTAGCAAACATTGCTTCCGGAACCTTTGAGGGAGCTGCTGAGGGCAGCTTGGTGATTCTTCCATTTGTAGACAGATTCGTTGAACCAAGTCTTGATATTCTTACCTGCTACATGCAGAGAAACTGGTGGTTGCCACCCTCAGTGGATTTGGAGACTGTTGCTGCGTGAGCAGCACCATTGCCGGGATACGAGGAGATACTTCTAGTCTGGCATTCGTGTTAGCCTCCAAATTTATTCGTAACTTTGAGCCTCCCTTAAATGGTAGCACTTTACAAAAGTTAACTGGGCAGAGCTGGCGAAAGCTCGGTTTTGTACTCTTGGCATCGTCATCGGCTGGTTGTAATTCTGTTGCTTAGTTTCTTTGACTATCACATTAAAATCGGTTAAGGCAAGGTAGGTGAGGTGAGTTGCTAATCTGCTACTGTTTTAAGATGTACAAAATGTAGATCAGGTGAGGAAATCTGGACATCTGGCACAGTCTTCTCTCGCATACCCGTGGGAACTCGGCCCTAACATACAGCAAGGGGAGGCCTGGAGGAGGGAACAACTTCCTTGACAACAAATATAAAATTTCCTACTCCCCACGTAATGATGTTTTTGGGTGGGGAGAGATCTAGGAGATTGTGCATTACATTGATAAGTTTTGTTATATTTAAACGTGAGTGAAGTCTCATCATTCACATGTTATTACATTGTTTGAATGTCAGATTTTAAAAGCACCAAACAAGGATATTCTAATAGCAGCATAAATTTGTTGTCCGAATAAGCAGATGGAATATCCTCAATAAAATGCTGCTATGAAGTTCTCCCATTTAGTCTTTCAGCTGCTCCCTCTTTTCCGTTCTCCCTGTCTGTCCTACTGAATTTCCTTAGAATTATATTGTTTCTCTCCACTACCCCATTACTGGATGTTTCAGAGAATGTCTCCACTTTATCAGATTATTTTCAAACCTTTTGATAACCTTTTGTGTGAGCAATTTTAACCCCATGTGTTGGAAGAACTTGAGGGATTGAGTCATTGTCAATATGCAATTTACTTTCATGCAATATGGCTGTTACAGTGGTATCCTTTTGGATCAAATTTATTTCGTATATATTGTTCTGAAAGACTTGCTATTTTTTGTAGATACTCATGTTCAAGTATATAATTGTGATTTTGAAATAAACTAAAGGATAACAAAAATAAATGGCTTATTTCATTTTTATGATTCTAGACTGCTTTCCTGTTACAAGCATGTAAGAAAATGCAAGACTAATCTGAATAACTTATTTCTTTGTTTGAATAAACAGATTTAAATGTGAATAATTCTACAACATAAGACGTGTGTGTGCGTGTGTGTGTGTATAGCAGATTCCTGCTAATTGTGAATTTTGTATTTGTGAATTTGCCTATTCAAAATTCATTTGCAACTGCAAATCAATACTTGTGGTGCTTTCATCCTCATGCAGAGCAGTGGAAAATTTGAATCTCCTGATAGACATGTTTCCAGTTGAGGTTTCAATATTTGCTACTGTTTATGGCAATTGCATAGAATGGAACTACCGCAAATAATACTGCAAATGAGAAAATTGTATGTTGCTACCTACCTACCTACACACACAAACATGTACATCTAGTTTTTATAAGTAGTTTCACTTTTTTCTCTCTTTTGCGCATTATTTTAAAATAAGTTTTGAACAGTTCCCAGTGCAATCCTTTCAGACCAATATTGGCTGCTTAAATTGGCCACTGATACCCCAGTTCCAATTAAATGCAGAAGTCTTTCTCCTGCATATCATTCATATGACAGGCTTGACTGGTGTTATACTGAAGGACCCATTTAGTTGAAGACTATTCTTTTTGCAGATATTTTTTAGGGCAGTGACCAAACTAATACAATCACATCCCACTATCCTAATTTTTCAAAAGTTCAACACTTAAAACCTATGTAATCACAAAACATTGATATTATTTGTGTTATTGCAATTTCTTTAAGCCTCGTTTCCTGTGTGTATCTTGCACATCTGCATTATTTGACTTACAAATTTTATTAAGTGTTTTGAAAGCCACTATCAAGAAATAATGTTAAAATTGAATATAGATGGCAAGCTTCTAATCATCAGAGGGCAGTTTCACTCTTCTTTTGCTAAATGGCTATGCAGAATCAGTTTGTAAGAATACATATATACATCCCAGAATTACACTGTGTTCAGTAATTTATTCCAGACTCAAGGACTGCATTTAGTAATGAGTATCTGTTAATGGAAAAAAATCTGCCAAAGGAAGAGCAGATATATGGTATATGTGGAAATAATTTAACAGAACCCAGTCTTAAAACAATTGAAAGATCAGAGTCCAATAGATCCGGTATAGAATAGCAAGTACCACTCAGAAATTGTCAGAAAAATGATAAGAATTATTGTCAACTCTTAGTAATTTTATATTTTTTATAAGTATCAAAATTTTGATGCATAATATAAAAATTCTAAATACATTTAAATAACATCAAGGGATAACAAGCAAAAAAAGTGGCAAATTTAATACCGGTAGAGATCATTGCTTTTAGTCCAAAATCCTTTCTTTGAAAAGCAGGGAAAAACCCTAGTTGTATAGTTACCAGCTAGATTTTAAACTTATTCATTTTTCTACCAACTTTTATTACACAATATTAGAAAGCAAAACATTGCATCTCAGTGGTAATTATAATAGAAAACTAACACCAAGAGTAGAAAAGTCCTGCACAAACACAGAATTGCAGCATCATGAACACTTCTAGAATTTGGGATGCTTACTTGTTAGAAAATACAGTCAGCAAGAACCAGGTGTTCTAAAAGGATGTTTTTTGATAATATATTAGAACTTTTTTTTAATATTCTTCATTTCTATCACAGTGCAATAAAAATGGTCTAGGCCTGTTTCATACTTAACATGTGACAAATGGGAGTTTCTTCCATATAAAGTTCTTTTGTTGAAAAAGACCTATAGCAACATGTAGAGGTGTGTGTGTGTGTGTGTGTGTGTGTGTGTGTGTGTGTGTGTGTTTATGTAAAATTTTGTCTTCTCAATGGAACATCCCTGGAGGCCATCTGTCTTTCTGCAGTATTTATGCTAAAAACAGTAATGGTTGTATGTTTTCTAAGACAGAAAGATAAGTTTTCTTCATTGTCTGGATAAAGCAGAATTTCTGACGGTAATATGGAATCCTTGCTGCTCTCTAGAGTTTGGTTGTTTGCTTGTAAACATTACTTTACCCAGCTAGGTATCATCTGATAATGTTAACACCAATGCTACTGTTTGGGTAATGAAAAGTGTGCAAACTAACAACAAAGCTCAGAGAACACCAAGGAGTCTACAGTTCAACCCTGAGCTACACATATTCTCTTCTATTTTAACTGTAATTCTGGCAGAAAAGCAGCTTATTCATTTTACCCAGTGGTTACGGCCTTTCCAAATGATGATTTGTTACAAAACTGAAAAGAGGCAACTTGATCATTGTCCTAGCTATACCACAACAAGCAGCCCTTCCATCCTTTGGAAAAAAATTAAGTGGTGCTTTTTCAGTATCAGTCCTTTTTAACATTTATTTTCATAATGAACTGTAGCAGCATGAGGTCAATACTTCAGAATATTTTTTCTTTGCACTTTTTTAATTTAGAGGATCTTCTCTTCTCTTTTCTTTTCAGCTAACAAACCATTCCCAGGCGCTTATATCCTGATCTGGTGGATAAAAGCATCAGGATTATTACAGTAATGTTCTAGAGTTATAATGCATAGTTATTCTGTTTTGATGACATTCCACTAGGCACACTCATTTATTTACTATATCTCAATCAGATTGATTTAATATAAAGCAGAAATGGGGGAAAAAGTTACCATTCTGCAACTGTTGATCAAGGCATCTCCTGGCTTTTTCAGTGTAACTGTCCATCTTTACCTTCAGTTAACTGTTAGTCCACCAGGATAGAAGACCCAGGCCGGGTTCACTGATAGATCCCTTAATGAAAAATTGTAACAATTAACATTTGAATTAATATGCGTTAAATATATTTTGAGTTGACACTGGCTCTCCAGGCCTATCCCTTCGTAACTGTTCAAAAAGTAACATGAATATCTACCAATACTTAGGTTCTAGACCAGTGATGGCGAACCTTTTTTTCCTCGGGTGCCGAAAGCGTGCGGGCGCGCTATCGTGCGCGCTATCGCGTGCCTACACCCATAATTCAATGCCCCCCCACGCGCCCCACCCCGTGTATGTGCGCACGACCCCCACACACTGCCCCACCCCGCACATGCGCGCATGCAACCCCCCCGCTCCCCAACTTCCGGTGGGCCCGGTAGGCCTGTTTTTTGCCCTCCCCAGGCTCCAGAAGCTTTCTTGGAGCCTGAAAAGGGCGAAAACGCCCTCCCCCACTCCCCGGAGGCCAAAAACGCCCTCCCAGAGCCTCCGCGCGAGCCAAAAATCAGCTGGCCAGCGCGCACATGCGCGCTGGAGCTGAGCTAGGGCAACAGCTCATGTGCTGGCAGATATGGCTCCGCGTGCCACCTGTGGCACGCATGCCATAGGTTCGCCATCATGGTTCTAGACCATACATATTTCGTACAGTCATAAACAAAAATCTGGGCCTAGCTTTACATTGTATGAATGCAAAACATTTGACAAAAATATATTGTTCAGCTCTATATTTAAGCTATACCTTCACATTCTATTCTCTTTCCCTCCATTCTAAGAAGCAAGCATAAACTACATGGGTACAAAATGTTTTGTTTTTAGCCATTTTGAACATAAATCACCTTCCCCCAATTGCAGAATTGCAACTTGATTGCAGAATAGGAACGGTAGATTCACAGTGGAAATAGGTTGTTCTCCAGATACTTCAAAATGAAACATTCTGCACATCGTTATAAAAGCAACTATAATTGGAAATTCTTCTCCCCCCCATGACTAATTAAATAGAATTAGAGCTGTTCATACTTGAAGGGAAGATCACCAGGAAATCTCAAGTTGTAGACAATACTAGGTGTGTGTGTGTCTGTGCATATTCCAGAGGCAAGCTATGTGTATTCCTGCCACCAAAACTATATGGATGGTTTACCAGGCATTAAACTTGATTTGACACAGTCTTTCCCTTTTATTTCTCTATTTAGGTATTGGTAAAGCTCTTCATTTTAAAAGGTTCCAAAGAAAAGTACATACCACAATAGTATAGGGTGCTTCTTTCTTCTGTGTCTCCTCAGTGCCACTAGATGTGGAAGGCTCTACAGAGCTTGGGCCTGTTGGGGATGTATCAATGAAATTTTCATCCACCACACGGAAACGAATTTCTTCTCCCATATCCATGTACAGGTCATGAGCTCCTTCTTCAGTCTCATATTCCCAAACCCATACCTGTTCCGTTTCATCGCTGGGTACATGAAAAGGTTAAGGCAACAATGTGACAAAAAAGCAAAGAACTGTTCTCTAACATCCTATAGGGTAGGACAGTGATGCCCACACCCATAATGCAATGCCCTTCCCCCGCACATGCGTGCACAACCCCCCGCGCTTCCCCCCCGTGCATGCGCGCAGGGCTCGCTGAAGCCTCCGGAGCCTGTGGATGGCGAAACATGGATTCCAGCTGATTTTTGGACTTCCGGAGGACGGGGAGGAGGTAGTTTTCACCTTCCCCAGGCTTTAGGAAAGCCTCCGGAGCCTGTGGATGGTGAAAAACCCTATCCCTAACCCTAACCCAACGGCCCAACCGGAAGTTCGTTTCCGAACCGGAAGTTGGGCTGTTGGTCCATTTTTTACCCTCCCCAGGCTTCAGGAAACCCTCCTGAAGCCTGGGGAGGGTGAAAAACGGCCCAACCGGAAGTTTGTTTCCGAACTTCCGGTTGGGCCGTTGGGTGTTTTTCGCCATCCACAGGCTCCAGAGGCTTTCCTGAAGCCTGGGAAAGGCGAAAATGACTCCCCCCCGCCCTCCGGAAGGCCGAAAATCAGCTGGCCAGCGTGCACATGCGCGCTGGAGCTGACATAGGGCAACGCCTCGTGTGCCCTCAGATATGGCTCCATGTGCCACGCGTGCCATAGGTTCGCCATCACGGGGGTAGGGCATGGAGTAATGGTTTTAGTTGCAGAAGGATAGATTCTGGTTGAGTGTTAAGAAGTTTTAATGGGACTAATAAGCATAGGAGATGGAGGACTCACATTCACTAGATGTTTTCAAACAAGACTAGGCAATCATGTTTTCCTGTGGATTCCAGATTTAATAGATTAGTATCAATGGCTTAAATAGTCTATCTGTAAGTTTTATGATACTAAGGTACTTCATTAAGACATATATGAAAAAAAGTATTTTGTTAATGTCTTCCTAAATTCATCTCTACTGTATTTTTACCAGGATAATTCTTGCTGATTTTACTAAGGCTGAGGCTTGAAATAAAATATTTTCTAACAAAGTAAACAGTCTTTAAAAAAATTAAACAGAAATAAGCCTGATCTGAAAAGTTTTGTCATTATTAATTTGGTTGGTCACACATTAAACCAGATGTTGAGACTGGATTTGGCATTTTTATCCACCTATCAAGTCCTTCTCAAGGGCCTGGAAAAGGCAGATATTGTTTGATGGTGTTTAAGGTATTATTTCTGGATGTAAGCTGTTCCAAGTAAAGCTGCCTTTTGCAATTGATTAATGGTGACTTTTTAATGCCAATGGCGTTCAAGTGGTGCTCCAGTTGTTTTGCAGTCGTACTCTAAATGCCGATTATGTTTGATACTATCTTTGCTTTCTTTTGCCACAGTCATTCTACTTCTATTTACAGGTCTTCGATTTTGTGATTTCTCCCCCCCCCCCAGTTCTTCTTATTACTGCCTATTATTATTCTATTGGATGTACTATTTTATAGAGCTACTTGAAGGATACAATTTGGCAGGCTGTTGTAGAGATTCTGGAGGAATGAGTATGTCATCAAAGAACCCAAGAGAAACTGTGGAAAGATCAAAAGAACCCAAGAGAAACTGTGGAAAGATCAATTAATGAAGTAGCCACTTAAATACAACATAATAGCACCTGCTTAAGCCTTAGATTGCCCAATAATGTATGTGAGGAAAAAAGTCAACACTCCTCTAAAAATAATATTGCAGCATTCAAACTAACCAGCTCTGGACAAATTCAAGAATAATACTTAAATACAGGTAGTCCTCGTCTTACAACCACAATTGAGCCCAAAATTTCTGTTGCTAGGCAAGACATTTGTTAAGTGAATTTTGCCTTTTTTATGAACATTCTTGCCACAATTGTTAAGTGAATCACTGCAGTTGTTAAGTTAGTAACATGGTTGTTAAGTGAATCTGGCTTCCCCATTGACTTTGATTGTTAGAATTTTGCAAAAGGTGATCACATGACCCTGGGACACTGCAACCATCATAAATATGAGTCATTTGCTAAGCATCTTAATTTTGATCACATGGCATGGGGATGCTGCAAGTCATGTGAAAAACCGGGATAAGTCACTTTTTCCACTGTCGTAACTTCAAACAGTCACTAAACGAACTGTTGTAAGTCAGGGACTGCCTATATCTAGTTAAAACTGCTCAGCTCTAATTTTTAAAGTGCATTTACAAAATAAAACTATATATCAATAAACACACCACTAATTGTATAATCTTCATGTAATCTTCTCAACATTATACTTAAGGTTACAGTGACTACAGGTGCTTGCCACTTCTCAAAGGACAGGATTCAAGAGATATATCTTTATAATTTTATACAAAACCCAATAAAACACTATCAAATAATACAGCAAATACGTTGGTAACTGTTTTCTGATCCAATAAATAGATGTCAGTTTGATTCTGCTATCCCCCAAGTTTCTACATAATGGAAATTATTAGATTGATTTTAAATGACAGAAATAAAATTGCTGAAACAGCGGATAAGAAATTAATCAATTAGACAGGAATCAATTAGTTCCAGATTTGTTTTCAAACAAGAAATTCATCAAATCTTGGTTACCTTTGTTACATACCACAACACTATTTTTTATTACTTTCTGGTACATCTTTGAAAAAAAATCTTTGTAGTAACTATCATCATTTTAAATAATTAAAAAAATAACTTACCATGTACACCTTCAAGACTGCAGCCTTTTATCTCTCCGACCAGAATTTCATCCAAAAATGGATGAAATACAACATATCTAAAATGTACTAAAAAAAGCAGCAAACATCATAAATCTGAACAACTCGAGCTTACCTATTATTTTTATTACATACTGCAGTTAGCTAATTTAAACACTGATTTTAATAACAGTTAAATGTAACAGGTTTGAAAGTGCTAAAGTGTTTAACAGTCATTAAACTATCTTTAAATTTGTTCTAATCCACTGATATTGATCCACTGATGTTGTTACACTATTCTGCAAACTTTTCCATGTCATATATGCATTTTGTAATTTCTATATAGCTTCTCTTTTCCTTTTAAAAAATTAAAGTAATTAAAACTAAGACCAAATTAAAAGATTAAATTAAAACATAGATCTAATATATGAATCAATATCTTTCTTACTGTATTATGAATAAAGTAACTGGCACTGCAAGATAGAACTGACATAGACATATGACATTGCAGATATTTTTGTAAATTGAAAACTAACCTATTAAATGCCCTTTTTAAAATGCATATTGTATTAGAATAGTAAAATTAACTCCATTAGCAAGTTGAATGTCTACAGCATGTGCCAATTTGTTCATGATTTCTCAAACATCAATATCTGCCTTAATAATGACGAATAGCTTATTACTATATAACATATCGTATTTAATCATATGCTAATTCACTATCATACTAAGTTAATAAAAAGTGAACTAGGATATATCGCAGGAGGACAAACCATTAATTCTCTAGACTGGAACAACAATACATGGAATATATCATAAATACTTTTATTTTATATTAAGGAAAAATGCTACTAAGAATAAAATGGAGTTAAATATTTTTAATTAAATACTGAGTCTTGTGGTTCTCAGTTTCTCCATGAATCTGAAGAGGTCAAACTTAGATATAGTTGTCAAACCTTTTGTGTGTGATGCACCATCTCCTGGAAATATGTAGGAATCCTCCAGCTTTGTAATGTCATATAGACAGATACAGAGGCCAACATTATATACAACCTGAATATAGTAGAATGAGGAAGAAATGGGGGAGGTCCAGAGAGCAACAAATTGCAATTATTAGAAAGTTCATGTAAGCATATGTTCAAAAGAAAAGCCATAACTGAATCTAACTAATGAAGTGATTATGTCATTTATATTTCTAAACATCTCAGCCAGGTGATTCCGAGAAGTGTACAAGAATTAAAAACAAACAAACAAAACCATGATAAACAATCCCTGGAGCCAGAGATGAATAGAAAGAAACATGAATAGCCAGTCCTATTTTCCTTCATTCCCTTTTGTGCTGAACTGCAAATAATTTTTATAGTACTACTATGTATTAACAGTACAAGAAATGTACTAAACAAACTGATGAAAATTTGGAGGCTGTTTTTCAAAAGTTTTTTAATTGAGGAACATACTTCTTAATGTCCTCTAGTGTTCAAACTGTTATCGCTGATCACTGCTGCTTGCAGCTTATGGGAATTGTAACTTAAAATAAGGATACTACAAGCTTGCCCATCCTTATTCCAGTAATTAACAACTGAGTTTCATAGGTTCTTCAAAATTCACAAATGTATTATGGCATAAGCTGCCATATACTATAGTCTATTTCATCAAATATATGAATTATCCTGAGATAGAAATATGCATTAATGGTTTGATGAGGCTTTTGGAATCAATTAGTTTGAACTTCTAATAATTACCTTATTGGCCAACTTCTTATTTAACTCTTCAGTGATTGCATCATTAAGCTTTCTTTCAAACTGCCATGGAGGAATTCTCACTGTATCTGTCATTTCTACTAACACAAACATGGTGGCCAGCAAAAGAACTATACCTAGATCTAAAAAAAAAAAGGAAAGAACCATAAGGCCTTTAGGAAAATAATGAGCATGTTTATCACCTCAACTACAACTCTACTATTTGTGAGCTTTGATGGCACTTTTATCCCTTGTTGGATCAATAAAGTGTTTATATTTTTTTCTCACTGGTCACAATGGCATTTTCTCAAATCAATACTAGATCAATATAATTAAGGAGAATGGTGCATTT
Source organism: Thermophis baileyi (assembly GCA_003457575.1). NCBI lineage: Eukaryota > Metazoa > Chordata > Lepidosauria > Squamata > Dipsadidae > Thermophis > Thermophis baileyi. Next base: position 544,626 of record QLTV01004398.1, read on the forward strand.
CCAGAAGTCTAGTTGTGGTTTCATCAAGATAATTGCCACCACTGGATTTCTGCTTATTTTAATACAACAGGGAACGCCATCCAGCAGAGCACTTGAAAGAAACTACCTCAGTGAGTAGTAGTTATATTCTGCTAATCATATATAGAACCCAACCCCATTTAGAAATTAGTTGTGATATTAAGATTGCCAGCTAATTATTTTTAATAACTGACAAAACTTCCAATATACAGTATAAGTCTTTGCAAAAATCTAGAAGAAAGCATAAAACAGAGCAGTATAAAAATAGTTTATGAAAAAATAGTTCCAAAGTGAGAAAAATTAGATTTCTAAAATTAAAGACTTGGGAAAATACCTATTTGCAGAACTGCAAAATATGCAGGTTAGGATAATTTTACTGTCCATCTACTTACACCATTTTTAAAAACCAAAAAGCATTTATAATAAAAATTTAAAAAAAAGTTAAAAAAAAGTAAAAAATTCAATTAAAGCCTATTTATATGGGAAGCAGTACAAACATCCATTTAAAAAGGCTACTTAAACTGACAAACGTATCATCCCCTTTAAAGCAGAGAGGCACATTATGAGATCATAAAGAAATATTTTCTGAAGATGAGTTTGCTCTCAAATGGTAGAGCCAAAAGTTGTTGAGATTGAGAAATGCTGTTCTAGATCATTTGCAATGTCCTGAATTAAAAAATCCGGACGGTTAGAGAGCTGAAGCAGGGGAACTTAAGTTCAAATTGTCCCAAAGATGCTTTTTCAAAAGGCAACCGCAGTTTGTTTTTCTTTGAAGACGTTTTGCTTCTCAGCTTCTTCAGTTCATCGGCTCTTTTTAAAGAAGAGATTGGACAATCATTTGTCTGAATGGCTACAGGGTTTCCTGCCTGAGCAGGGGGGGTTGGACTAGAAGACCTCCAAGGTCCCTTCCAACTCTGCTATTCCACTCTATTTGAGAGCTGAAGAAGCTTCTTGGATGAGAAGCGAATCGTCTTCAAAGAAAAACAAGAAAGTCCAGTTGCCCCTTGAAACAGCACCTTTGGGACAACCATGACCTGGATGACTGAGAATCTCCATAGACATTAAGTTCAAGTTCTTTCTCGTACGTAACACGTGGTAACGTGGATGCCGTTGCATGCAGGACAATCTTTCAATCAATCCTACCCCACAGATTCCCCAAAAGATCGAGGAACTCAGACAGAGGGGGAGAGAGAACTACGGTCAGTGGCTCCGGCTTCCTCGTTCCTCTTGGTCTCCACTTATCCCCATCGTAGTATCCGATCCCCGGGGCAACAATTTCTTCTGGATCGCTGGTTCTCTTCGACCACAATGGGAGTAGAGCTGGGTAGTTCCACCGACGACCTGTATGCGAGAGACGGCCAACCTCCAAACTATCAATTGCACGCCAGCATCTTCTGTTAAGGCGGGGCTACCAGCAAGCCCCGGAAGCTGTTCCCAAAGTGAATACGCACAAGCCATCAGCGAGTTGGTGTAACGGAAAGAAAAGATAGGCAGCAAAGCCATGCAGTCCGAGGAGTCCGCCCCCAGCAGGTGTACTCCAGTAGTTTGGGGAACTGGTTTGGGGAATTAGGAACTCCCCGTCTATACAGTATTTCTAACGATTATAAGCCTTGCTTCATGAAGCGGTGATTATATTTTTTCGGTATGATTGGATAATATCAGCCTGCTTTTGTTTGAAATACGTTCAGATTTAAATTCATTGGATTCTACATTGGATAATATCAGCCTGAATTTGTCTGAAAATACGTTCAGATTTAAATTCTATTTACACCCATGTATTCTGGTATATTAAACAGAAAGAGGGAAACTGATGAATAAAAATCCAAGCCTTGTCTAAAACATTGCCCAAAAAAAGACACTAATCTCACGGGAACCGTGACAAGATGTTTCAATAACGTTGGTGAGCATTCATCAGTGCAATTCTATTTAATCTAGTTCATTGAGGTATTGTGAAAATAGAATGTGTGCGAGGGAGAAACTTACATGCTACCTTAACTATCTGAAGGAAAGATAGGTTATAACTTGCTAATCAATCTGTTGTTGATTTCTGATGTACAATATATATATATTATATAATCGGCTTTCTTATCCATACTTTTGAACAAAATTATATATTTGTGGAGAAATCCGTATCATCGTTTCAGCCAACGAATGAGATTTGCCCCACTACATTGCAATGCTCATTCAATTTCCCGCGCTTCTATCATGTTGGGCCGAACTACAATTCCCAGCATTCGTTACTTCTAGGTCCTGATTTTCTTAATTGTTGGGCATGTGGCTATCACTCTACTGCTAGAAAAAAATTATGTCGATTTTTATTTAACGAGCCAAAGGGACCATCTGCTAACCGTGCTATGGAAGCAAGCAGGAGGTGGAATTATTCTTGATATGCTAAGCATCCTAGTGGTGTGTCGGAAGATTAATAGCGCTACCGGGCAATCACAGAGGTTGCCTGCGTGGAGTTCCGGGCCTTCGGGCAGGAGGAGCGCTGGGCTCGCGTGAGGGAGCGTCCAAGATGTCGGCGCCGTTGGCGGTAATTTCAGGTAGGGAGGCTCGGGTGCAAAGTGGAGGGCGAGAGGAAAAGCGGTGGTTTGGTTTCGGGCGTCTTTTTTCCTTGAAGGCGGTACCGGTCGCGCCCGGTTTCCTCCTTATTTATGGAAAACTATGAATCATTTTAAGGCGACCTTCCTTTGATATGAATAAGTTTCACTCCCTTTTTGCTTCGCGCAATTTTTTTACTTAGCGACTCAAAAGTGAGTAGAACATTTGCTTCCAGGAAGATTTATGGGCTTGCTGCTTTCCTTGCACTTCGTCTTGATCTAAACTGTTTACAGCACCGAAAGAATAATCCCTTGGATCTAGCAAGAGTCGCCGATTTTACAACGAACTTTGTGCGGCTCCCAATCAAAAAGTCAAATTTATCTCGATCAGATTTTTTGACTAATGCGGCCGAGAAAGTGGGAAAAGCTACTCTCTAATAACACAATACATTAAAAACAACATAAAACAGTCAAAATAATGGAGACCGAGAGCAGATCTAGAGTTCTTTTTTTAAAGAGATTCTTCTGTGATGAAAATTCGAATTCTTAAACGTTCTTTGAGGGATCAGAGGAAATCTGAATTATTGTCCTTAGTTATTTTGATTGTCAGTGGAACAGTTGGTTTTTTTCCTTGCCACAATGCAGGTAGTCCTTGACTTACAACAGTTCATTTAGTTTCTGTTCAAAATCACAATGGCACTGAAAAAGTGACTTATGACCATTTCCCCCCACTTACGACCACTGCAGCATCCCCATGGTCATGTGATCAAAATTCAAATGCTTGGCAACTCTTTATTTATGACAGTTGCAGTGTCCCAGGGTCATGTGATCACATTTTGCTACCTCCTGACAAGCAAAATCAATGGGGAAGCCATTCACTTAAAAACCATGTTACTAACTTAATAACTGCAGTAATTCACTTAACAAGTGTGGCAAGAAAGTTCGGAAAATGGGGCAAAATTCATTTAACAACTTAGTAACATAAATTTTGGGCTCAATTGTGGTCATAAGTCGAGGACTACCTGTAGCTTCTTCTATCTGCATACATCCTGTCTTGGACATCAGAGAACATAGGGAGGCACTTTTTTATGAGTGGAGTCAACATTTTCATTTGTCTTTGTGTGTGCAATTTTGGAATGGTAGAAATGTGTAAGGGCCAACATCCTTGAGCTTTGTAGAATTTTAAACCATCATTTGACACCTTAACTCACACAAATCCTTTGTGTCTGGTTTTGCCCTCACCCAATTTTGGAATTTGGCAGTCAATATGTCTGTAGCCAAGTGTCCTCAGGCTGATAGAAGTTCATAATCCTCCTCTGAGGCAGAGTAGAGAAAACAGTCTACCGTATTACCATGGACATTATGACAAATAATCATAATATTGGGAAGGTGCCACCCTGATTTTACTGCAGCATTGAGGTGGTGTTGAGAGCTGTGCTTGGCCACTGCTTTTTTCTGGTTCTCAGTTCACAGATATGCCCAGAAAACAGCATGAAGCAAGTAAGGAATAATGTTCTAAATGTCACTTATTGTTGCTTCATGGATAGAGAAGGAATGCAAACCGAAAACAGCAAGACTAAGAGACGATAGTGCTTGGTCTTTGATGTTGCTTGTTTTAGTGTTACTAAACTAGATTGTTATTTTGTTATGAATTAGTATGGCAATTGGGGACTATGGCTTTTTTAATCTTTTCAGTTCTTAATTCAGGTTGTAGAGGTGTTTTACATGTTGGTTATTTTCTTTATGGGAAATAGTTTGGCATAAGATCTGCAAACACGTGCAGATCCCAGTGAAATGCCTGGGATCTTCACTGGTGATAGTAATTTATGAGTTTTGTGCTACTTAAAATTCTGTATCCTATTTTTTTTTTGTTTGTTAAAAAACAACATGTGAAGTAATCTGAAATTTACCGTAAGTTGCGCTCTACATGGGGCTCCCTTTGAAAAGTATTTGGAAGCTACAACTGGTTCAGAATGCAGCAGTGCAGATAGTTCTGGAAGCCCCTCGGGTGGTACATGTAACACTGCACTGGTTGCCAGTTTTCTTCTAGGTCCAATTCAAGACGATGATCATTTTACCTTTAAGTCACTTTATGGCATGGGCCCAAGATATCTCAGGAGCTGTCTCACCCCAGTGGGACTAGCCCGTCCCATTCGCTACTTAGGATCCTATCTGCCAAAGAATTTCAGTTGGCAGGGTCCAGGAGAAGACCCTTTTCTGCTGTGATCCCTGCTTTCTAGAACACTCCTAGCCTTCCAAAGGAGCCTTAAAACTTGCTCTGTGAGCTGGCCTGGACCCCTGATAAGATGCTCGGTGGCCGACAGGGTAGAAAGAAGATCCCCACCCATATGTCACCTGTCCTCTTGGGTTTTAGTTTCTTATTTGTCTTAATTTTAATCATTTTGTTTTATGTCTTTTACATTTTTATCATATTGTAAGCCATCCAGAGTCACTGTAACAGTGAGATGGCTGGCATATAAATTTAATAAATAAATACAAATACATCAGCTGACAATTCCCAAGTACTTTGTAAATTTTCTTTTGGTGTGGAAGATGGATATGAATGATTGTGTGGTGGATATGAGCTATCAGTAACACAATGGAATTTGTATGCAGGTGGTCTTCAGTTAACTGTTATAATTGGGATCGGTTGATGTAACATTATTAAGTGTGAGGTCACCTGGTCACCATTTGCGACCCACTCGGTACCCCATTAACTTTCCTTGTTGGAAACCAGCAGCTAAGGTTACCCAGATCATGATCACCTGACTGCCAGGAAGCTGCCACAGCTGGAACTTCGAGGGCTGATCATAGATGCCACTGATTCAGTTCTGTCCTAATGATCAGTGAACAAATGGTCACTAAGTGAGGACCACCTGAATTTCATATGAACATACCATCCTTTAATGCTTCAGTTACTGGTTTGTGAAGCATGAACTATTCTGTTGTGTTTATCAATGATAAGAAAAGCCAAGACAATAATGTATAGGCAATCCTCACTTAAAAATCACAATTGGGACTGGCAACTCCATTGCTCAGTGATACAATCATTAAGCAAGACATCATCTGACCACAAATTTTACTGCTGGCTTTCTCATTGACTCTGCTTTTTGGCAGTTGGCTATGAACGCACAAATGTCACTGTGGGATGCTGTGATGGGCGTTTACGAGTTGCAAATCATCCAAAGTTAATTACATGTCCATGGGGGCATTGCAATGTTCATAAGTGTGAGAACTCCTTTTTCAGCATCTTTGTAACTTTAAATGGTCATTAAACAGGGCAGTTGTTAAGCAACGACTACCTGTAATCTCATTTAATGTGTGTATTTATGACTAAAGCAATTATTATCACTTATCGTTGCTGTTGTGGTTGCTACCGGTATCTATGGGGCAGCTGACCTCTTGCTACTACCATCACTTATAATTAATGTAATTTAAATGTTTTTTGTAAGTGTTGTATAATGTAACAATGCTTTATTGTAATTTTATTTAATTGCCACTCATGTATTATTTTCAGCTGCCAGTTTGTGGGGGCCATACAAAGACATTTGGCAGGCAGTGGTTAATGCTATATGGAAAAGGCAATCTGAAGCAATACATCTTCTTGACCAGATTTTAAAGAAACACAAAGCTGACTTTATATCACTCTTCAGAAATCCGGTAAACAAACTTTTATTTTATTAGGAGGTGTGTAAAAAAGAGTTGTGTTGGCATTATTCTTGTTCCTTAAAGTATGCTTTGTATTTTACTTGAATTAAAACTTTATATAATGTCAGAATGAAGTATTTTAATAATTTTGCAGTGAAGGTAATATTTCTTCATAGACATTTACATCACAAACTGATATTAGATAAGGAGAAGGGTTTTTTGGTAGTATTTTTAAAGAAGAATATAATATTGCCCAGTGCAGTCAAGTTAAATGGGGACTGACAGATCACTTGGGAAAAATAGATTAGCCCAATAACTAAAATAATGATTTCTGTGCTAAGAAAATAGCTGAATGACCTGTTGAAAAGCAAAATTCTGCCCTGTAATTTAGAAGATGGGGCCTGTAGATATTGATATCCATCACCCATCATGATTTGCTTTTTAGTAAGATAGAGAAGGTTAGGTTAGCAAAGTTAATGTTAGTTATGCCAGATTCAGCATTCCCTGTTAATGACAAAAATATTTGCCAGTTTTTGGCACATTTTGGATAGTATGTTTAAGTGTGAGCAAAGATAAGTTTTACTCTAAATATACCTGTGTATTTTATGAAAGCTGAGATCTCTAATCTAGATACTACCTTGCAAAACAGTATGCAGTTATATATTGTCCCTCAAATAAGGCATATGTATTAGGTACACATAGTCAGGATATTTTATATACATGTTAACCAATAATCCATACTTCACAGAGCATGGTGAGTAGAGACCTAAAAACAATCCAAAATTAAGTACACATTATTACAATATAGTACAAAGGTGTCAAACTCAAGGCCCGAGGGCCGGATCCGGCCCACGGGGTACTTAGATCTGGCCCGCGGGGCTGCCCTGGAAACAGCGAAGGACGGGCCTGCGGTGCTTCTGCCAGTGAAAACAGGCTCCCAAGCTACGTTTTCACTGGCAGAAGGTTGCAGGAGGCCATGGCAGCCGAAAACGGAGCTCGGGAGCCCGTTTCGCTGGCAGAGCACTTGGGCCACCATAGGCGCCCCCGACACGAGTGACGTTGAGCTGGCCACGCCTACCCCAGCCCCCGGAGGTCAAACACAACCCTGATGCAGCCCTCAATGAAATCGAGTTTGACACCCCTGTTATAGTACAATGTACAATCAAAGTCAATTTAAATCAGTTATAGATTGTTTTACTGTATTAAAGATGTTGGAAATGTGAAATATATTGGAGTCTGATCAGTGATTTAAAATATTCCATGCACATGTTTGAAGAATTCATTCATGGGCAGAATATTATGGGACATACTGAAATGGTCTACGTTTCTACCAAATTTTCAGTTCCGGAAAAATTACCAAACCACATTCTGATGCATTCCAGAAGTAAAGTAGACTAATTCAGCATTCCCTAGAACATTTTATCCATAAAACAGTGCGTTTTGTATTTCCTAGTACAATACTTTGTAGCTGTATTTTAGTAAAAAAAATAAATCAATGTATCTTTGAGAATAATTAAGCATTTTTTAAAAATTATTTTGTAGCCGAAGAATGCCCAACAGCATGAAAAAGTTCAGAAAGCAAATACTGAGGGAGTTGCTATCCAAGGCCAACAGGGGACCCGATTGTTACCAGAACAGCTCATCAAAGAGGCCTTTATTCTGAGTGATCTTTTTGATATTGGAGAATTGGCAGCTGTTGAACTTCTCCTGGCTGGTAATGTGATGAGACCCAACTGTCACTTCTTTTATTTTCTGATTGTGTTCAGAATTCCTATAAATGCCAAATGCTCAAGCATATCAAGCATCTTGTTCCAGGTACTTTCCTAAGCTGAGATGCAGTGCTTGCTAGGAATAGTGTGTTTTTTTTCTGCAAAAGTAGTAACCTAATCCAGCAACCGTGGGTTAGAAAATTCCTTCTGAGCAAGACACAGCTAGTATCTCTTTTTTTAATACCTAGAGAGATATGTTTTAAAACTTTACTAGCATCTAAACATATGAAAGTATTTAATGTTTAATGCTTACACTTGTTTTAGTAGAGCGTTTAAAATTGTGTCTGCCCATGCTTTTATTGTATGTGCATTATGCATTTTCATATACCAGTATGATTTTCAAATGTTGTAAACTTGCCCTGAGAAAATGTTGTTTTCAAGGGCAGCATGTAATTTTTTCAAATAAAAATAAATACATATGGGTTATATCATATTATATGTCCAGCTTTAAGTATAGTTAAGTATTAACTATGTATCCAGAAGGAATTGTTGGGTGTATTTGACTCATTGTACTAGTAAAATAAGCTAGGAAGGCTGAGAAGATCCTAGACTATGCATAAAAACTGTATGTTACTCCTTTTAGATTGAAAAATATTCCCATATAATGTTCCCCCCCAAAAAGTCAGTTATTATTTATTTATTTATTTATTTATTAAAAAAATATTGCCACCTACTTGCTCATGGTGACTCAAGGTGGCTTACAGGAGATAAAAACACAATATCATTTTAAAATCATGTGTTTTAATAACAATTTTAATTAATACGTTGCTTTGAAAAGTAGTGATTTATTTTGTGTGTGTCTTTAAGCCTTATCAAAAGCATTTATTTTTAGGTTACTAAGAGAAACTTGAAAGTACACATATAGTGACTAGTGAAATAGTAGAGCTAGGATACAGAAATGTTTTACTGTGTAAGCTACATGCTCTATTACTGAGCTGTAATGGTATTGTGAAGTGCTTAGTTGTCACACTTTCAATTGTGATGGAGAAATTGGTTGTTCTTTCTAATTTTTTTCTGTAGGAATTGGAAAAAAAATACCATGATTCAGTCAGTTTATACATGACAGAGAGGAGGGCTGTCCCCTTAGTCACTGTTTTTAGAATATTAATAATGGGAACAAAATTGCAGAGGTCTGAGTCAGAGGTGAACTTGAGCATTTTATTAAAGAATATTCCATGTATTCTGCTCCCCTTCCCTATTATTTGAAACTGGGTACAGGAGAAATAAGAAAATGAAAAGCATCAGAAGCTGTGACCTCATATGTGACTGCAACTTCATTTTCCTTTTTAGGAGAACACCAGCAGCCTCGTTTTCCAGGTCTCACTAGGGGTTTAGTAGCTGTTCTCTTATACTGGGATGGAAAGCGATGCATTGCAAATTCATTGAGAACACTTATCCAGTCTCGACGAGGCAAGACATGGACTCTAGAGCTCAGGTCTGTCTTCAGCAAAGAGATTGGAAAAACCTTAGACGTTAGCAGCATATTTATTTTGAAGTTGGATTTTCAAAGCCTGATTTTTGCAGTCGAAGGGAAAATTGCATCTATTTTATATTGTATGCATATGATATTACATAGTTATATAGTATATTATGTATTGTTTTGATCTTTTTGTCTTCCTCATAATAGTCTTTATTTTGACATCTCCATTTTGGCTCTATAGTGTCTAGTGTATAAATGCATGAGGCTGATGAGTTAAAAAAAAAACAGGTAGTACAGCAGTTTACATCATTTTTAAACTATAAGTGAAGGATATCCAGTTTGAATATTTTCCCATGTGAATCAGGAAAAGAAGCTAACAGCCTATGGTGTATAACTATTTTTTTTGTTTTGTTTAAATAGTACTTGCATGGTGCTGTAGAGTACATGATTCTGCCTTTGCGTCTGTGATACAATTTGTTATGTTGCCATCTTGCTTCTACCTCAAGACTTAATGATTCCAACTTTTATCACTTAAAAAGACATGTGTTCTCTTGAAAGCCTAATATTGTTGGTATAATTTAATTTCTAATGTTCTACAGTACTGAGGAACATTCAGCAGCATGCCAAAATAAAGTTAGTTATGACACTACTGTCTCTTTCAATTGCAGTCCTGAGTTGGTGTCCATAACAACACAGTTTACAGATGAATTGATGGAGCAGGGTTTAACTCATAAAATTCTGACTTTGGTATCTCAAATTGATGTGAACACTGAATTTGAAAAATTACAGAAAGAGAGAGGCCTGGGTAGTGAGAAACATCGCAAAGAGGTAATTAATTTTAAAATACTTATAATACTTTTAATATCAGAATACAATTAGAAAAGCAGCATTAGTTTCAAAATCATTTTTTTTATTTCAAGCAGTATCAGGTAACCACATTAACATAAATCCAAGATACATGTAAACAGAAAAAAAGATACAAATAAAAAAAAAGATCTATGTGCACAAAGAGATGGCTACTATACATGTGAAAATTTATCATAATAAAGAGTTTACTAAATTATAACATTCCTATTAAGGTAAACCGAATAATGCAACCAAATTTGATAAAATTGTCGTTCCTGCTTCTGAAGTCTCATTAATTTAATTTTAATATTTAATGTTCGTATCTCTGTTTTTATGATGCTTACAAGCTGCTTGACAGTGAGATGGGTGGCATATAAATTTAATGAACAAATTGGTGGGTTTTTTTTCCTAATGTGGCAGTTGAAAAGGCCTTTATAATTCACAATTGTTACGTTATCTAGAATTTTCCAATATCACACAATGATTGCTTTGTTAAAATTAAATAGATAACAGTAATCAGTTCCTTATTTTTTAAAGAACGTATGGTTTGGTCCTGTAAAAAAATGCAAGAAGCCTAACTCTGGAGAGCATTCAATTCTTTGTTTAGTGATACTTATCTCTCCCAAAAAAATTAGCCAAAAGGGTATAATTTTATCCCGGTCCTTTTTTTTTTTTTTTTAACTTCTCCGTATTTGGAAGAATAATTTATAGTGAGTGTGTGTGTGTGTGTACACACCAATCTAAGATTAATTCAATGATCTGTGGTAATTTATAGTGTTATAAATTGTTATCATGTGACATGACTGCATGGAAGATTCTAGCCAGTTGCCTCTTGCTCTTATAATACGAATGTATGTGTATATAACTGTTTTTTCAATAGTGAGTGACACTATGTGTTAAAATGTGTTAAGTGTTTTAAATATATACTGTAGATGCAACCCATATATGGAATACTAAGTTGCAAATTAGTGTTATACGTGTGAACTTGAATTCTCATACTTCAGTCCCATTGTTATTCCATTAAGACAAAATGTCATACTGCTTTCAATTCCTGACGATTTTCGCCACGCAACTTTATTGAAAGTGTCACAGAAGTGGTTTATCATTGCTTTCTTCCAATTCCCACCAGTAGCCCTGCAATACCCAGGCAGTTCCCTTAATTTTAGTCAGAGCCTGTCTTGCTTAGCCTCAGAGATCAGCCTAAGTCACAACAATTTTGGCTTAGCAGTGAACTGGTCTCTTGCTGATCCTGTTGCTCCTTTCGCTGCTATTATGTGTCAAATGCATCTTTGTTAGTTTTGTTAGTTATAGAGTGGCACATTATAAAATTGCATGTTTTCAAGTGTAATAATTGTATGCCTATGCAATTGTAATAATATTTTATTTTGAATTAGGTTGCTGATCTTATCAAGGAGTGTCGGCAGGCATTGGCTGAAAGCTTGTTTGTTTGGACTTGCCAGTCATCACTAAGTCGTGATGATATTTTAATCCTTATTAGTTATTTGGAGAAAGTAACTGTAGAAGCTGATGGGTCATTGGACAGAGTAAACTTGGCACTACTTTTGGCTGTTCTGTATTGTTTTGATGTCAGCTTTCTAGAACAGATCACTGAAGACCGAGACGGTAATATTTTCCATTTTAGTTGGTACTAAAAGATGTGCCATTCATACGTCATTAATTTATAATTAAATGTCTACTAATAAATAAAATATTAATTGCTTACATATTTAGCTGTTATATTCCTATGAGTCTATGGTAGGGGTTTTTTTTTTAAAGGATAGTTTCTCAGATATGAGAAGAATATTCAGCAACTTTTGCATACTGAAATGATTACTTCCTAACAAGACTAGGACAGGCTATAGCAAGATTTAATGAGATATAAGAGATGGATTAGAAATTTTTCAGCAATTTTTCATTTAGAATAAGCTTATCTGATAAGATATTAGGTTGCAGACATTTTTAGGTTTTTTTTCTAGCAGCCTTTTCATAATTTAGCAAGGAAGTGAGTCTTTTCATGGACAATGGAATAGATTACAGCTGTTCTATAACCATTTCTTGAATCTTTATCAGGCCGAGAACTCACTATTACACTAGATGAAAAATAAAAAGTAGGAACTGACCTTCTACCTTGTAGATAGAAACTTCTTATTTATAAATTAGATGGTAGATTAAATAATTGTAGTATTAAATAGAGTAACTATAGTTTTTTGAATTGGACAAAATACATGTCTGTTTAGGAGTCTGGATTTGTGGGAATTAGATGGCAGTTAAGGGGATTTTCTATTCCTGAGTTTACTTCCCACTTGTAATATTGGTAGTCCTTGACTTATAACAGTTCATTTAGTCACCATTCAAAGTTACAACAGTACTGAAAAAAGTGACTTATGACTGTTTTTCACACTTACAACCATTGCAGCACCTCCATGGTCATGTGGTCAAAATTCAGATGCTTGGCAACTGATTCATATTTAAAACAGTTGCAGTGTCCCAGGGTCATGTGATCATCTTTTGTAACATTCTGACAAGCAAAGTCAATGGGGAAGCCAGATTCACTTAACATCCAAGTTATTAACTTAACAACTGCAGTGATTCACTTAACAAGTGTGGCAAGAAAGGTGGTAAAATGAGGCAAAACTCACTTAACAAATGTCTCATTTAGCAACAGAATCTTTGGGCTCAATTGTGGTCGTAAGTAAAAAACTACCTGTACTCTGAATTCCATAATTTGGGGTAAAGCTTAAGAATGTCATTACTTCTACCAGAATATTAGCTTGAATAAATTAACACAAAAACAATAGGGAAGATGGGGGATGCTTTTGATTTTTATTACATACATATAAAACTGCCTAAAGTCTTCTGAAAAATAAACATAATCTAAACTGGAAGAATTTATGATCAAATGTTTCATTAGCCAATTAACTTTACAGCGAACTCTTCTTTGGCAGAGAACTGCACTCTAAATTTCAAAGAAGTATAATACTAAATAAGAGCTATGCATTTATTCATAGAACTCCATTTGTGTTAAAATAGAAATCCAGTATCCATTTTATTTTATCTCTGAATTTAACTTTTTATTGGTTGTGCTTCTATACCACACTAAGCCATAATGTGATTTGCATGCTTGAACCCAGCCAGGATACACATTGAACATTGTGTATCCATTATCTAATATGGTATAAAATTAGACAAATTAAGTATTTTTTTTATTTTCAATGGAATTGGACCATTTCATTGGTAGATACTTTTTATTATTGCTCTAGAACTGATGCGCCAGTTGCCGCTACTAACCGAGAGACAGTATATAGCAGCAATCCATACACATCTTCAGGAATCTCGGCCTTGGAAACTACCAGGACTTCAAGCTACTGTTAGGTTAGCTTGGGCGCTAACTTTGCGTGGAATTTCACACTTCTCTGATGTGACAGGTAAATTTGATTAAAAGTGGTGTTTAATCAAGGAACCTTCATTTCAATGAAGGAAGCAGATCTGCACACATTCCACTGATTAAAATGGCAGCGCTAACTGATATTTCCTATGAAGTATGATGTGTTATGACATTGCTTCTTCTGTTCTTTCTTTGCAGCATTTGCGGAATTCACTGAAGCCGATGAAGCAATGGCAGAGTTAGCAATTGCAGACAATGTTTTTCTATTCCTCACTGAATCTGTAGTGAGAGCAGAAAACTTTTATCAGGAAGAATTTTATATCCGTAGAATCCACAACCTTATCACAGATTTCCTTACCCTCATGCCAATGAAAGTAAGTTTCACGGGGAAGGAGCTAAGTTAGACTTATCTTGAATATAAATAGATCAAATATTTCAGTGTAATTTCTTTACACAGACTTGAAAAAAGCATATCTAAACGTTTTAGGAAAGATTTTAAACAGAAAAAATGATTTAAAAATAAACGTGGAATGAGACATGTCCTTCAAACAATATTCAGACATAACAATTTATCTGTTATCTGACTATTCATCTAAATATAGACTTAATTAAAAAGAAAAAAATCTATAACTATTATATTGAAGGTGTCTTTTCCAAATATATTAAAATACTTTAAATATTTTTCTTCATCTCTATTTCTTATATAACTAGTCAGAATTTAAGTTCTTTGGAATAAGTCAAATTGTTATATTTTATTAATCTATAGTTATAAATGGTCCTCATTTAATGATTACCTGTTCATTGACTCTTTACAACAGCGGTTCTCAACCTGTGGGTCGCGACCCCTTTGGGGGTCGAACGACCATTTCACAGGGGTCGCCGCGCGCGTTAGCCCGCCATCTTGGTGCCACCGTCACTACAGGGGTGAAATGCTCCCGGTTCGGCCGTGATTGCGGGTCGCCGGACAGCTGGTAGCCTGGACGCCGCCATTTGGGTTCTTCTACCCTCTGCGCATGCGCAGAATGCTTTGCGCATGCGCAGAGGGTAAAAGAACCCAAATGGCGGTGTCCGGGCGAAGTCTCCTGCTTCCGATGCTATCAGCTGTCCGGCGCCTGGCAGGCAAGCCCGAACCCGCAGCATTTCGCCCCTGGGGGTCGCGGGGGGGTCGCGGCATTAGAAAGGTTGAGAACCACTGCTTTACAACATTCCTCTTACTGGAGTGTCTTCAATGGAACCTTCTTGGAACACCCATTTTCACACTGATTTAGGTGACCCTGAGGGCACAGATAAACTCCCAAGTGGCCTCAACGACTCTCAAAGAGAGTGCTAATAACCAGATGACTGCAAGGAATATAAATCCTTCCATTCCCCACCATTCAGTCAGAACTGAAGAAGCTTCTTGGATGAGAATCAAAACGTCTTCAAGGAAAAAACAAGAAAGTCCACTTGCCTTTTAAAAAAGCTCCTTTGTGACAATTAATCTTTTGGATTATATATAAAATATTTCAGAGATAGAATATTGATTTCAATGGGAGTTATAATTGTATGATTAACTTTCTACATTTTCCACATGCAGAATCATGTCAAAAGTTTTGTCTTGCCTTATTTATATATAGGGTATGTTAAATGTTCATATATTATTGTGATTTTTTACATACTGACAAATATGAGTCTCTTTAAAGGGCTCTGGATAAGTGTTAAAGGCTATTGTTCTTAAAGCTCAATGTTATTTCTGGGTTGGGATACTAATTGTAGGGACTCAGCAATAGAATCAAAATGCTGGACTCAGAGGGGCCTTAAGCTAATCAAGCAGGATAGTTCTCATGTTTAGTTAAAAAAAATACTCTTTCCTTTCGTTCATTTATTCTAAGTTTAAAATGCTAATGGTGGTAAATCATACAGATTTTTTTTTCTTTTTCTTTATTTGCTTGACCAATTGTATAGGTGAAACAACTGAGAAACCGTGCTGATGAAGATGCTCGTATGATTCATATGAGTATACAGATGGGTAATGAACCACCTATATCTGTTAGAAGAGATTTAGAACATCTGATGCTTTTAGTAAGTTAATGTTCTTATTTTTAATACTACTTGTTCTTTTTAAAAAAACACAGCAAATGTTTATGTTAAAATTTATTTAAAAATTTATTTTTAACTACATATATGGCCATTTATATAAATCACTCTTTTATTAACCTAATTTCCTCAGGGCACAACATTTTAAAAATAAAGAAAGCAACAGAAGTAGGTCTTGTAATTAAACCATGTTTTTTAATTTCTTTCTGGAAAGATTGGTCTGCCCTCTCACTTAGACTTTAAACCTCAGAGCAGACAAAATACCTGATTTCTTTGTTCTTCAGTAAGCAAATCTGTACAAATATTGACTTGCATTTTTTGCCATAAAATAGTTTATGTAGCTGTGTCTATGAAGTTCTGCTGTAAGCAAGTTCATGAATGTGGGCTTGAGTGTCTACAGCAGCGTTTCTCAATTTCAGCAATTTTAAGATGTGTAGATTTCAGCTCCCCAAAATCGCCAGCCAATAGTGGTTTGTAGTTTTTGTAGCTTTTATTTTTACTATAATCTTTAATAAATTTATTGTAAAAAAGTTTGAGAAACACTACTGTAGAGATTTATTGCTGTGCTTGGTGTGAAGTCTAACTATGCTTTCCACTCCTATCATTACTTTAGGGAAGAAGAAACTGTTTTATGAACAGCAAACGGCTTGTTTTTCTTGCTATATATAGACTAATTTCTTTGGAAGCAAAGTAACATAAGAGGGCTTAATCTCCCCTTTATTTCTTAAAATGAGTTTTCTATATTGGCTTACGGAGAAATGATATGCAATTACTTCTCATTAAGCCAACACAATTTTTTATTGGCTCCTGTTTCTTGGGATATATTTTCTTGGCATAAAATGAATGTGTTATGCATAGCCAAAAGAATGGCAGTGGGAGGGAGATATCTTTCTCGCTTTCTGTTGTATGCTTTTGTTTAGTTTTCCTAGTTTCTCTCTTTCCTGCCTTTCTCGGTATTGACCTGTAGAATATCTGAATGTAAGTTTATCACTATTGTATAAGTTGTGCTAAGCAAATAATAATTTACCTTTATCATAATTGCTCAATAAAACATGAAAAGATTCCACAGATTTTTAATAATATACCTTTATCATAATTGCTCATTAACATCTGAAAAGATTCACAGATTTTAAAAGAGCATATAACTTAAACTTAAGTGATCATGTATAGGAATTATGTTAAATTCCTTGGTGTGGTCACGTGACATCATGCTTTATAATTGCATTGTTTAGTGACAGAAATTCCAATCCTAATTGTTGTTGTTAACTAAGGACTACCTGTATATTTGCTGAAATACATATTTTTTTTATTTTTATTTTTCTTCCTTTACAGATTGCTGAGTTATACAAGAAAGATCCCTTTAATCTGGAATTTGCTCTTGAATATTGGTGTCCTTCAGACTCTCTGCAGAGCTCCACTATCATAGGATCATATCTTGGGATAGCCCATCAAAGACCACCTCAGCGTCAGGTTAGAAAAATGACTTCTTCGTTTGGAATGCCTGTGATTTGAAGTGCCTTCGTTTAATTTAGATAGTTTTCTTGAAACATCTTTGTTGACTTTGTCCGCTATTAAAGGAAGAGCCCTGTTGAGAAGAAGTTATTGCACACCACCTCCTTTTATTGAAATGAGACTGGATTGCTAACCCCCTATTCCCGCCCCCTCTCTAAATACCAGTCTCTACATTTCAGGATTTGCTTAAAGTGTAGTTATAAAGATTACCTAAAATATTAATAAATGCTATGTAGTTTTAGTTTTGCTTACTGTTTTAAAAATAAAATACAACCCAATCTCCAATCTAAGTTCAGACCTTTTTTGAGTTTGAGAGAGATAAATGCATACTTAGTATAATCATCTGTATAGTAATCAGAAATATTCAGTCAAAGAAGTATCATTTAAACCCCTGCTGGGTAGGCACTTGACCTATGAGTATATGTGGGTGAGTGGAGAGAAAAATACTAGAACTGTATATTTATTATTATTTAGTACACTCCCGTCTATTCAAGAGTTTTTGAGGGAAACATGAAAGTTTTGGATGCTGTAGATCCACTTCTGGTACACCATTCACATATTGACATATTATTTATATTCCCATCCCTGCCCCATTTTTGAGGCACTGACAGAGGAAGTTTCTGTTGCATTCTATAGCAGGGGTGTCAAACTCGATTTCATTGAGGGTCGCATCAGGGTTGTGTTTGACCTCGGGAGCCGGGGTGGGTGTGGCCAGCTTGACGTCACTCCTGTCGGGGGCGCCTATGGTGGCCCAAGTGCTCTGCCAGCAAAAACAAGCTCCCAAGCTCCGTTTTCGGCTGCCACGGCCTCCTGCAACCCTCTGCCAGTGAAAACGAAGCTCCATTTTCACTGGCAGAGGGTTGCAGGAGGCCATGGCAGCCAAAAACAGAGCTCTGGAGCCCATTTTCCCTGGCAGAAGCACCACAGGCCGGTCTTTCTCTGTTTCCAGGGTGGCCCCGAGGGCCAGATCTAAGTACCCCGTGGGCCGGATCCAGACTTGAGTTTGACACCCCTGTTCTATAGCATTTCTTCCACTTGATCCTGGAGATGCATCCCAAGAACTACCAGAGGCAAACAGCAATTGTGAAATGGTAGACTGTACTTACCACTAGTTCCTGGAGCTTTTTTCTGAGAACCATAGGATTGCAAGCTTCCCCCATGCCCCCCTATTGAAATCTGTGGTGGTTAATATTGCCAGTAGGAGGCATATTGCAGTTAATTCTAATAAACATAAAGATGTAAAAATTTAAGTGATTGCTGTTATTTATGCATATTGTGTATACATTCGTTTAACAATAATACAAATTTACATTGGTGCTGGAAAAATATGATTGGTCCTCACAAATTTGCTGCGGGTGCTTGACAACCAGCTTGTATTTATGACAGTTTCAGTATCCTAGGGTCACGTGATTGCCATTTTCAACTTTCACAGGAGGCTTCCAACAAGGAGACTCAATGGGGGAGGGGGGGACCGGATTTGCTTATGGATTTGATTCACTTAATGACCACAGTAATTTGCTTAACGGCCGTAGCAAAAAGTCATAAAATTAGGGGTGATTCGCTTAACAACTGCATCACTTAGCAACGAAAAAGTTGGTCCCAATTGTGGTCATTAGTTAAGGACTACCTGTATGTGCTAACCAGAGATATTTGAAAATAAATGTCAAGGTTTTGTCTGGGTAGGTCAGGGGTCTGCAACCTGTGGCTCCGGAGCCGCATGCGGCTCTTTGGGCCCTCTGCTGCGGCTCCCTGTGGCCCTATTATGGCAGAGGGATGAAAGAGCTGTCGCCCTGTCACAGCGGTGGCATGGCCGGAGCCTTAGTGCGGGAGCAAAGAGCCCCTGCATTTGCCTTTGCACGGCAACAGCATTCCACCTTTGTCCCGGTACATTTGCTGTTGCCGCCAGCAAAGAGGGCTGGGAGAGAATGGCGGGGGCAGATCTTGCAGGGTGGGTGCCATCCCCCAAGCCTGGCCTTCCTCCTCCCTTGTTGGCGGGGCCAAGAGAAAGAAGGGGGCGGAGTGGGGAAGCGTTCCCCTCCCCCGCCGAGCACAACAGCCTGGCAGGAGGGAGAGAGATGGCCTGGCAGAAGCACCCCCATTGGCCAGTTGGACAGCGGAGAGGCGTGGCCTGGCTCTCGCAGTGGGATGCTGTTCGGCACATCCAGATGCGAACTGCCGCCTTTGAAACGCGCTGCATTTTGTTGCCTGTGCCTTCCTCGATCTCAGCTCCTGAGAGCTATGTTTTTGCTCGCTTTCTGTTGCCTGTACCTTCCCCAGGCAGCAATGGCTGGGGCCGGGGGGGAGGGCAGCAGAGGCGTCAGGGCTGCTCCCCCCCTCAGCAAGCCAGGTTTCGAGGAGCATGGAGAGTTGCCGGTGAGCGCCAGAGGGTCAGAAGATGCGCTCCCACGTCGCCCCAACATGCGCGCGCTCCTCTGTCCCGAAGTAGGATTGAGTGGGGGGAAGGGAGCAGGGGGAAGGGGGAAGGGTAGGAGGGAAGGAGAAGCCCGGCTGGCTTTCCTTTGGCGTGGGGCAGGGGAAAGACCCAATACTCCCTCCATGGCCTGCCCGCTGCTTTTGCAGCGCCTTGCGCAGCACAGCAAAAACATGCTTCACAATGGGGGAGACTGCATCCCCTCCTCTTCCTGGAACCCTTTTAACTGCTGCGCAAGGCGCTGTGCGCAGCAGTTAGATTTAGCGCGCTCTTCACAATGGGGGAGACGGCGTCTCCTCCTCCTCCTGGAGCCCATTACAACACAGAGCATCTGCTGCAGCCGGGTTGGGCCAGCGTCTCGTGGCGGAGAGGTGCGGGCAAGACTAAGAAGTGCCAGAAAAAGCCTCTGCGAGATGAGAGGCAACGAGAGGGGCACTTACGTCTCGTTCGGAGTGAGTCTCCATCCCCGCCGTCGCCCTTGCCTTCTAGCTTCATTTATCTGGGAACCTGAAATCTTGATTTTAAATCATATGGTAAAAAGCACCCAAAGAAGAAGAAAGAACATCAGAAAAAAAACCCTGAC
>QLTV01004398.1:564921-580368 GCA_003457575.1 Thermophis baileyi
TCCTTCCAGAATATGTGTTTTTCCCCCAAAGGGAGAGAGGGAGAGAGAAATGAGAGAGAGCTGGAGGGAAAGAATGAGAGGGGAAAGAGAGAGAGAGAGAGAGACCCATTTCCCACAGAAAACACCCAGAGCCACAAAACCTGGGTAGGTGTGGCTGGGGCAGGTCATGTGACTGGGTGGGAGTTGGCCACGCCCACCCAGGTTTTGTGGCTCCCAGTGTTTTCTGTGGGAAACGGGTCCAAGTGGCTCTTTGAGTGTTTAAGGTTGCAGACCCCTGGGGTAGGTATTCCTACTTAGATGAATCTTTGTTTATATTGCAGGTTGTTTTATCAAAATTCGTTAGACAAATGGGAGACCTGCTTCCTTCCACAATTTATATTCCTTATCTGAAAATGCTCCAGGGATTGGCCAATGGACCCCGGTGTTCTCATTATTGCTTTACTTTGCTAAAGGGTAATGGTAGTACTCATGGTAAGAAATATAGCATCACATAGGCTGAATGTTTTGATGTTTTATTTCCATTCACTGTAAACACACATAAGCATAATCTTAAGTACAAGTGTCTTCAGGGAAGTAATTGAACACTTAGATTGAAGCTTTTCATATTTACATGTAGTCCTTGACTTAACAACAGTTCATTTGGCACTGAAAAAACCTGACATGACCATTTTTCACAGTTACAACTTTTGCAGCATCCCCATGATCATGTGATCAAAATTCAGATGCTTGGTAACTCATTCATATTTATGACGATTGCTGTGTCCCATGTGATCACTTTTTACGATTTTCTGACAAGCAAAATCAATGGCGAAACCAGATTCACTTAACCGGATTACTAATTTAACAACTGCAGTGATTCATTTAACAAGTAGGCAAGAAAGGTCATAAAATGAGGCAAAACTCAGTTAAATTTGCTTAGCAACAGAAATTTTGGGCCCAATTGTGGTCGTAAATCGGGGGCTATCTGTATTATGTTATCACCCCTTTGTATTGCCTATTCATAAGACATTTCAAGTTAATGTTTAGTGTATCTAATAAAGCTTGTTAATTAGGTGAAAATTCCATGCATTTTTAATTAGTATTTTATAGAACATGTTGCTTAAATGAAAGAACTAAATAGATAAAAGTTTAAAGGTACATATGCTATCCTTCATCTTTACATTCTTCATTTTCTTTTATTAACACATTTTTATGGGGAGATCATCACTAGGAAATCCTTGTTTCTAGTATAATTCCTGAATGATTGATACTTCATAAAAAGCTTGATTTTTTAAATAATTGGTAAACCAAACATTTTCTCTCTCTCTGTTTTATATGATTTCTGACTTTTTGCACATGATTCAAAACTGGATCATTAGCTCACTTTTAATTATACATTTGCTAATTTTGTGCGTATAATATAATGTCAGTGAACGAGGAGATTTAAAAGGAGCTTGTAGTGGAGTAGAGAAGAATGATGACAGCTGTTTGTTTTGAGATACTATGGACTCAGCTCTGTTGAGCAAAAAGATAATCTTTGAATACCTGCTGATTTTCAATTGTAGGTGATTGGTGGCTGTTTATTAAGCAAGCGTAGGGTACTGCTGAGGACAAATCAGTTTTCCAGGGAGCTAGTCTAGAGTGGACAAGGAGAGCTAACAGACCTTGGACAGGGGGAAATCACTAATAACTAATAATAAATGTAAGAGGACAATTGCTCAGCTAATCTGGGAGTCTGAGATGGGAACAAGGAGGAATAAATCTCTTTCCATTTGTAGTACCTTAAGAAATAGAAGCGAGTATGAATAAATTCTGCCATTCTGATTTGCAATCTTTGTGTTCCTCTTCGAAAATAAGCTGGCATATATTTGCAGCATTGTAGCAATGAGTGGTAACTAACAATAGAAGTAAAAAAATAAAAATAAACTGAACAGTAAAGGCCCTAAAGCAGGAGATGATGAAGGAAGGAAGTCTTTTTAAGGAAAAGAATCAAACAAGGAAGCAATCTCCTAGTTATTTGGGGAGCTTTAATATGCAGTCCCCCCTTAGAATGGGCTTTGGTCTTAGCCTTGGTCTAAATTATTTTAGTCACTCAATGAGATTGAGTTTAGGGGAAAAAATGTTCACCTGTAATTTATTTAATATAATCTACATTATAGATTTTTTTTTCATTCAGCTGAAAACATCCAAGGAGCAGGTGGAAGTCCTGTCTCTTGGGAGCACTTCTTCCACTCCTTGATGCTGTACCATGAACATTTACGTAAAGATTTGCCAAGCGCAGAGAGCATTCAGTATCGTCATCTTCCTCTCAGAGGCATCACACAGAAAGAACAGGATGGATTAATTGCCTTTCTACAGCTTACTAAGACTATTGTGAAATGGGTAGGTAGTTACTTGACATATGAAGAAATTCAGTTGCTACTTTATTCAATAGTTGCTGACTTTTTTGACCCCAGGAGTAAATGCAAAAGGAGCTAAGAGGTGGCCATAGATCTAATTTAACTGAAGGTAAATTTGGTGGGAGAAAAATAATGTGTAAGAAAATGTTACAATTCCAAATATTCATTTTTGGTATAATGGACACTGTAGCTGACAAGGCTTAATCTTATGTATATCATTAAAGATCAGTGATAGGTTTTCTTAATTTTTCAGAGTGAAAATGCACGATTGGCTCTCTGTGAACATCCTCAGTGGACACCAGTAGTTATTATTCTGGGACTTCTGCAATGCAGTATACATCCAATTTTGAAAGCAGAATTATTAGAAACTCTCTCAGCCTTTGGGAAATCTCCAGAAATTGCTGCTTCACTATGGCAGTCATTGGAATACACACAGGTATCTTGTAAGGGGAAGTTTATCCCTGCTCTGTACTTTGTCCAACTTAATTTATGTTTTCCAATTTGGAATATTAGCCTGCAGAATAAGAAAATGTATTGAGCAAAACTGAGTTCCTGAATGCCCTTCCAACTTTGGTGTGTTGTTTTCCTTTATATTCTAATTCCTGCTAGTATATGGGAAGTAAATGATAGAAAGACAAAATATCTGATTGTATATAAGAAATAAAAAGGATTTTTACGTATTTAGTGGGTAACTTTTTAAACTCAAAATTCTGTCAACAAAATATATACCGGTACTTAATAAACACAAAAAAAATATGAAAAGAAGAGTGCAGATATTTTAATTTTGGAGCAGGACCTGTCACTAATGGTTTGTACAATCAACAATAGTTCGTTCTTTTAATGTTGTATTATTTTGCTAATAGTGACAAACATTTCATTTCTCTCCCATTTATTTTGGAAGATATTGCAGACTGTAAGAACTCCAGGCCAAAGGCAAGCCATTGGTATCGAGGTAAATTGTCTGCACTTAGTCAATGAATATTTGATTATATAACATGAGACAGTTGTTATCTTTCAGTATGTTGATGTTGGTAAATACCCACCTAGGCAGGGGGACACCTTAATCACAGATTTAGCCTTGAATTCTTGCACAGTTGCAAGAGGGCCAGGACTGACACTGAGACACACTCATACACACACACTGGTTCTTTGAGCTGTATAGTATCTTACCTGTTCCCAGGCTAAGGCTGGCAATCTGCGGCAATTCCTGTGTAATAGGAATAAAGTATTGAGCTTGAACTTTTCATGTGAGGATCTGGTTGCTTGTGCCTGACACTTGAAAATATACTGCTTTTTTAAACAAAATCACAAGAAAGAAAACAAGATAAATCTATCAAAAATCCATTATATCATTAGCTAGAGCCTCAATCCAATTTAAAAAATAGAATCAATAATCTGATCTGTGCAGATTTAAATCTTCCTTATTTTCTGGATACAATGGGATAAACTTGCAAGTGTGAAAATAGTGATACTCAAATTGCAGCTAGGTCCTTTTGTAATTATTTTATCATATTTTTCGGACTATAAGACACATTTTTTTTGTCTCCCAAAAGGGGGTGAAAATGTCTGTGCGTCTTATAGACCGAATATTGCTGAAGCACCGCCCACCCGCCGGCCATTTTTTGGGCTCCACACGCCCCTTTTTCGGCCTTTTTCAGGTTTTTTTCTGGCCCGTTTTGGGGGCTTTTTTGGCCCATTTTTGAGGCTTTTTTGGCCTATTTTTGAGGCTTTTTCTGGGCTGTTTTTGAGGCTTTTTCCAGGCCATTTTTGAGGCTTTTTCCGGGCCGTTTTCGAGGCTTTTTCTGGGCCGTTTTCGAGGCTTTTTCCGGGCTGTTTTTTTCTGATAAAAAAACAAGCCAAAAAAAGCTTAAAAAATGGGCCTGAAAACTGCCTGAAAAAAGCCTCAAAAACAGCCCCAAAAAAGCCTTGAAAACGGGCCGAAAAAAGCCTCAAAAACGGCCCGGAAAAAGCTCCCAAAAAGGGCCGAAAAAAGGCCCAAAAATGGGGTGCCCGGAGGCCAAAAACTTTTTGTTGTTGTTTTCCTCTTCAAAATTTAGGTGCGTCTTATAGTCTGAAAAATACGGTATTTATTTATTTGGAAAATTTGTATTGTCACCTACTGGCTTATGATAATTATATTTTGATTTAACTTGGGATTGTTTAAGATGGTTTGGAGCCTTAAATATTAAAGCAGAATAGAACAGTTCTAAGCTTTCCAAAATGTATCTACTTCCCCCTACCCCATTTTTTTCGGGTAATTTCCTGAAGGCAACTTAACAAATTTTACTAATGAAAAGGATTCTGAAGAATTGAATTCCATTCTTTATAACCCATTCTCTCTCTCTCTCTCTCTCTCTCCCTCTCTCTCTCTCTCTCTCTCTCTCATTTTACTAGGTTTAAAAAGGGAAGATAAAATTAATAAAAACTAATATAAAGTAGAAAAAACTCTAAGAGAAAATTAAAAGTGCAAGAAAGGAAAGAAAGTAAAATAAAAATTGAAAAAAAGATACAGAGGAGTAGCTTCTGATGTTCTTTACAGCAGTTATAAATAAAATTATAAATTACCTCTTTAAAGTTACAACATGTTTCTCTTATTTCTATAATCTATCCTATTTAATCATCAAAACCATAAATCAAGTTCATTTTGTCTGTTTTCCTCAAAAAGTCCATAGAGGTTTTCAGTCAGAAATGTTGTTTTTTATCTAATCAAAGAAGCCAACTTAGCCATTTTCAGTGACTCCCATCATCTTCACCAACTATTCCTTCATTATAGGGTTTGCTGACTCTTTCCATCTTTGTGCCTACAATAATCTCACCGCAATTATTATATACCGTACAAATTTCCATGACTTTTTTCCAATTCTTTGTCCACCAGTCCCAGAAGAAAGTCCTATGATCTCAATTGTATATTAATCTGCAAAATCCTCTCAGTGCATATATTTGAATCCAAAATTGTATACCTTTTTATGTATCTACCAAGCATGATAAAATGTTCCTTCTGGTTTACATTTCCAATATGAATTTGAAGTACCTTTATACATTCTAGACAATTTCTCCAGTGACATACCAACAGTATGTCGTTCTATAAAAATTATCTTTTAAGATTTTAACTTAGTGTACATTTCAGTAGTTTCAACCATTGTTCCATCTGTATATTATAAGCAATTTTAGCCCATTCTATCACCCACTCTTTTCCATGTTCTTCTGTTTCACATTTCAGTTGAAGTGTACACATTTTAACAATTACATGTTCATCATTTGTACATAATTTCATTTCAAACTCAGTCTTACAATGTTCAAAACCATAAACTCTTTTGTGTACTTTAAACCTTTCTAATACCTGGAAATTTTAAGCATCTATGTCCTCCTAACACCAATTCTTTTTTTGATTTTATTTTGTATCCCTCTTGACCAGATTCCAGTATCTCAGTATAAGTTAGCCATTTGTGTTTGCCTACTATTTCTCATCTATAAAAGCTTGTTGTGCTAAGAGTCGCAAATATATTTTCAGGCACAAACTAGATTTGTATCTATTCCATATTCTCAATATGCTGCTTTTAATATAATGATTTTTAAAATTCACATTAATTTTGACTTTGCCGTACCCCAGAGAACCATGCCACCCAAATCTCAGGTCATGTGCTCTTAATTCCAAATCTTCTGTTTCTAGCACACCAGCTGTTTCATCTTCAAACGGTTACTAAATGAATGGTTGTAAGTTGAGAACTACCTGTAGGTTCAACAGTCACTTGTTCACAGTGGAACAGCATTTGTAGATTCTGTAAATGACGATGAATTATCTGTTCATTAGATTAAACATTATAGACTGAAATTGTAAATTGGTTTGGGTTTTTTGATGAAGGGCCCTTGAGAAAACTGGAAGAAGCATTTGCGTGAACTTATTTAAGAGTGGTAAATGAGATGGTGTATTGCCATTGTGTTTAAAAAGTAACATATTTGGAATTTGACTTATGTTTTTGGAAGGTTGAATTGAATGAAGTAGAATCCCGGTGTGAGGAATATCCTTTAACTCGTGCCTTCTGCCAGCTCATCAGTACCCTGGTAGAGAGTTCATTTCCTTCTAACCTGGGTGCTGGGCTGCGCCCACCAGGATTTGAGCCGTACCTTCATTTTCTGAGAGAATCTATATTTCTTCGATTTCGGACCAGGGCCTACCGGAGAGCTGCTGAAAAGGTAAACATTACTTCTTGTAATGTATATTACTACAAATCTATGCAATTTTGTCTTTGTAACATCTTTATTTTAATTATGTAATACTTCTGTAATCTTATTCTTTTGAAAAATCCTATGACAATAGTAATAACAATAAACTACCATGGTATTACAAGGAACATTCATGTATTGATTTGATTTGCTCTGTGTGACCTCTCACTCAACATGTAGCTGTGGATGGTGAACAGCAAATTTAAACAACAATGGAATCATTTTTTAAAAAGCCATTATAGAGTTATAAAATCTGTGGTTTCTCAGACCTTGTACTGAAAGTCAGAACTCAGAATATGTTCTGCAAATGGAAAGGCATCTCAAGTAGTACTGAAAGGTTGTTATTGCAAATGCTGGGAAATTACTGCTAAACTTTCTAGATATTTTACTGATCTGATTCAACACACTGTTTCAACTTTTAAACTGGAAACTGAAGTTTGAGACCTCCATTTGTTTTTAGCTTGTACAGCAAAGTAATTGCTCCTTCCCCATATTGAAATCTATATTATTTAAACATTGTAATTTTTGTTACATCTTTGTGACCTAAAATTCCAATCCAGACTTTTTTCAATCTTATATGGAAGTTCAAACAAGACTTTTTTCTCTAAATGCAATCCTATACCAGCTAATCTGAAAAAATGTGCTATTGGGATTTATTTGCATAATAATAAACTGAAGAAATTAATATATAATATGTTACTGGATTTCATTTTTATAGAATGTGAGTATTGGCCAATGTATGTAGTGGGGCTTTGTTTCATTTCTTGTTTCTTATTGGCAGTTGGTTGAATTAAAGATTTTTTCAAGATTTCTTTCAGTGTAACAAGTCTTATATCAGGAAATGTCTCATTTAGCTCCTTCTGTCAGGATAAATATTTGATCCAACTCAGTGGATTAAAATATTACTTTATAACTATAACTTTTTAAAAAATCAAACTAATGATATTTTGTACATGGCTTTTTGACAGTGGGAAGTAGCTGAAGTAGTTCTGGAGGTCTTTTATAAATTGCTGAGTGACTATGAACCCCAGCTTGAAGATTTTGTGGACCAATATGTGGACTTGCAAGGTATACTGTTTGCTGATCTCTGTTTACTTAGTGTTGGTCTCTTGCTGGGAAAGAAAGCCAACAAAATCTCATGGAGGTTTTTTTTCTGATCTGTTGGCAACTGCTAATTATATTCTAAGTGCTTCTCAAAATATAAGCAGGAATATTTATAGTTCAATGAGATTTCCATGCACAATGTTACAGTAGGGAATGGTGTGGATGCTTACATGTGGAAATGTGAAGAAGAATTGAGCTGCAGTGGCATTTTTAATACTGTAGGAGTGTTAAAAAGTCATTTTCCGCAATGAAAATTTTAAGAGAGACTTAGAAGTAGAATGGGAAGAGGAGGGACGCAGTGACAAGGGAAAGCCTTTTAAAATAAGGCTAAATATCTGGAGATGGAATAAGTTATGTAAATCCCAAGAAAGATTATATGGTTCATATAAAAGTGGGAATTCAGTTTTTTGCTTTAGCTCACTTGATTTAAGAAGAGAAAAAGGGGCAGTTCAGAGAAAAGGCAAGGTTTCAAGAATAGATGAAAGAATTTAGTGGGAAAATAGGGATTTTGTACTTGTTTGAATAGTTTACATGGAAAAAAAGGGAAGGAGAAAATGAAAATGACAGCGATTAGGTTTACATTTATTCTGGTAAATTGCAATCTCAGAAATAACACATAAATGTACATTTTATTTTCTAGGAGAGGAAGTAATAGCTTATAAACCACCTGGATTTAACCTGATGTATCATCTGTTGAATGAATCACCAATGTTGGAATTGTGTCTTAGCTTGTTGGAAGAAGGAGTTAAACAACTAGATACCTATGCACCTTTCCCTGGTAAGTTCCAAGTTGCTTTTTAATTAAGATATCGAAATATCTACATGACTCTGGCAGTAGATATGGTAAAACTGGCAGTTCTTGAAGGGTTGTTTGTTTCTGTTGCCTCCATCAATGTACTTGTGTAAACTCACTGAATTATTCCCATTTCCCCACTGTGGGGGAATCATGAATGTGTGATCTATTTGTTTGATTTTTTTCTTCTTCTTTAGGAAAAAAGCATTTGGAGAAGGCTGTACAGTATTGTCTTGGGTTGCTCAATCTAACTTTACAGAAAGAGAACCTTTTCATGGACTTCTTAAGAGAAAGCCATCTCTCTCTCATTGTTACCTCACTAGAACAGCTGCTGCAAGGAATCAACCCTCGGACTAAAAAAGCTGATCATGTAGTAAATATTGCCAGGTAAGTCCCAAAAATTTAGAAAGGCTGCTGTGCCTTTAGAAATACTGTGTTTTTACTCAGAGCATGATATCTTTTTCCAGACGTTCCTATAGCGTGAGTGTTTGCAAAAATTCCATTAATAGCTGACTTCTTAGAAATAGAATACTGTCCCTCTATTCATCTACAGTAATTTATAGGATTGAGCTGTATATTTGTCAAGAACATTTCTGAACAATTTCTATATATATGGTGAATAATATTATATTTTAATTTAATTAATTTGTTGTTATAATCTGGGCATGTGGCCTGAAGAAATTGGGATTTAAGAAACAATTGAATTAGGAGATAAAGTGTAAGCTGCTTTTCCTTACAAGTATAGGATAATGATTTGAATAAAGATATGCCAGGTACATTGTAAAAAATACAGGTATAGGATTTCTTTGACAATCTATTCAACATTTCTTAATGAGTTTATACACCCAGACCAGAATGGATTTCTACCTAAGAGACAAATTAAATTAAATTAAAAATAAGATGAGGATTATTTGGAATACATTGGAATACTATGAAGCACATCCTGAAAAACAAATGGTGTTGATTTTCTTAGATACGCAGAAAGCATTTGACAACATAAACTGGCAATTTATGTTACTACAATTAAAGTATATGGAATTTGGAGAAAGATTTACTAATATGATCAAGGCGATATATTCCAAACAGACTGCAAAAGTGATTGTAAATGGGGACATGACAGAGAATTTCAATATTAAACAAGGCACAAGACAAGGATGTCCATTGTCCCCATTACTATTTATTTTGAGATTGGAAGTGCTAAATAGAAATATTAGACATGATATAGAAATAAAAGGGAAGGAAATAAAAAAGGAAAAATATAAATTACAGGCATTTGCAGATGACCTAGTATTTATCATAGAAAAACCACAAGAAACTGGACCCAAACTAATAAGGAAAATAGAAGGTTACGGCGAAGTTGCAGAGATAACTTCATAAATAAATGAATAAAGAGAATAAATAAAGTAAAATAAATAAATAAAATAAATAAAATAAATAAATAAAATAAATAAATAAATAAATAAATAAAATAAATAAATAAAGAATAAAGAGCATAAATAAAGAGAAAACTAAAATACTAGTTAAAAACCTTACAGATAAACAGAAAAAAGATCTAATGAAGAAGATAGATATCCAGATAGTGAAGAAAGAAACCACAAGAAACTGGACCCAAACTAATAAGGAAAATAGAAGGTTACGGCGAAGTTGCAGAGATAACTTCATAAATAAATGAATAAAGAGAATAAATAAAGTAAAATAAATAAATAAAATAAATAAAATAAATAAATAAAATAAATAAATAAATAAATAAATAAAATAAATAAATAAAGAATAAAGAGCATAAATAAAGAGAAAACTAAAATACTAGTTAAAAACCTTACAGATAAACAGAAAAAAGATCTAATGAAGAAGATAGATATCCAGATAGTGAAGAAAGTTAAATATTTGGGAATTCAACTATCAGCGAGATGTGCAACTATAAAAGAAGATAATTACTCTAAATTAATACAGCAGATTAAACTGGAGAAGTGGAAAACCTGCAACTATCACTGGTAGGAAAAATAGCTACCATTAAAATGAACATTTTGCCGAGATTACTTGTTCCAAACAATTCCAATAAAGTTGGGGGAAAAATACTTTGAGGAACTAAATAAATTAATGTCAAAATTCATTTGGCAAGGGAAAAAAGCAAGAATAAGTTTGAAATTGCTACAAGATTCTAAAAACAGGAGGTTTTGGGTTGCCAGATTGGGAGTTATATTACCAGGCATCTGCACTTATGTGGCTGAAAGAATGGATAAATCTGAGACATAGACGATTATTAATTTTGGAGGGACATGACTTGCAACTGGGGTGGCATGCTTTCCTATGGTATGGGGAAAATAAAATACATAGTTACTTCCAAAGACATTATATTAGAAATGCATTATTATCAGTATGGGTAAAAATTAAAGACACTATTTGAAAATACCAGTCTGGCTCTCCATGATGGAGGCACTGATACATCTGAATGTGGTTAACATGGAAAAAATCATAAGATATAAAGACATTCTGAATGAGAAAGGGGAACTTAAAAGTAAACAGGAATTGAATAGTCAAGGAATTGATTTAGCATGGTGGCCGCATGTACAAATACAATCAAGATATGAGAAAGATGTTAAAACATATGGTTTTTATAAAGAACCTACAGAATTAGATCACATCCTAACAGGAACAGATGAAAAGCTAATAAAAAAAATTTACAACTATCTGCTGAGCATTAGAATGGAAGAACAAGTAAAGGAAACAATGATAGTGTGGGCTAAAAACTTTGGCTACTCGATAGAATTAGATCAATGGCAAAAGTTATGGGAGAGGAATTATAAATTAACAATGTCAACTGCATATAAAGAAAACTTATATAAAATGTTTTATAGATGGTACTTTCCACCAGCAAGACTAGCTAAGATGTTCAAGGATATGTCTGCAGAGTGTTGGAAATGTAACCAGACACCGGGCTCGTATTACCATATGTGGTGGACGTGCCCAAAGGCAAAAAAATATTGGACAAAAATACACACTTGGATAGAAAAAATGATAAAGGAACACATAGACTTAAAACCAGAAATATTTCTGTTGGGTATCATACCAGAAAAATATAATAAAGGGAATATGTACTTAATACTACATGTGTTAACAGCGGTTAGAATTGTATTTGCACAACACTGGAAGAGCATAGAGATCCCTACAGAAGAGAATGTAATAAAAAAAAATACTAGAATGTGCAGAAATGGACAAATTAACACTTAAAATTAAAGACAGGGAAGACACTGACTATTTCTTAATATGGGATTCGTTCTATCAATGGTTATCGAAAAAATACAAGAGAATGACTAATTTTGTAAAGATGGTTTACTAAATGGATAAGTAAGCTTATTGTCACTATATGTTTATTATCAATGTTATGATGAGACATTATTATTATATGATGACTACTAATAGCAATAGCAGTTAGACTTATATACCGCTTCATAGTGCTTTACAGCCCTCTCTAAGCGGTTTACAGAGTTAGCATATTGCCCCCAACAATCTGGGTCCTCATTTTACCCACCTCGGAAGGATGGAAGGCTGAGTCAACCTTGAGCCGGTGAGATTTGAACCGCTGAACTGCAGCTAGCAGTCAGCTGAAGTAGCCTGCAGTGCTGCACTCTAACCACTGCGCCACCTCGGCTCTAATGTTATGAATGTTATTGTTATTATTATGATGATTATTACTCAAAATAACTATACTCAGACAACGCATTGTTTATATAGACATTTAACTTTTCGCTCTTTCAATAAATAAATAAATAAATAAATAAATAAAACATATGGGTTGCCACCACTACTTCTCTATAATGTTGTATTTTAAAGGTACCTTTATCATAGTAATACCAATCCTGAACTGGCTTTTGAAAGTTCCAAGATCCTTTGTTGCATTTCTTGCAATTCTAACATTCAGGTCAAACTGATTGGAGACTTCACGCAAGACCAGGTAATTGCAATTAATTTTTTTTAAGCAAGAAAAATAGGGAATGGTTACCCAATTATCAGCAAATGATTTATTAATAGTGATGTGCAAATGTTCAGGGCTTGAAACATTCGATGAGTGGAACAGCTGGTTCTGTTCTCAGACTAAACCCCACGTTTTGCAACTTTTGATCTATATGTGGAATGGTGGATCTATTTTGTTTGGATACAGACTGAATCATGATTATTCCAAGCAAAAGTTTTTTGGTGGGTGGGGGGAAGCAGGAAAAACCTAAGACTGGATCTTTCCTTTGTGATGCCATGTAAGGACATAAGTGGCTAAGCAGAGGGTGAGAGAAAGAGACAGTGATGGACAGATGGGGGATTTGTAGTGTGGCACATAAGGCAGGAGGAGGAGGGAAGGCAGGTGAGATGCACCCCAGCCTTGCTCTAGTCACCCCATAAAATCATTTGGAGAATTCCTCACATGTTTATTTCAAATGAAGCCTGGAACAACTAAAATATTCTAGGTTTTGTTTCTGCTGAAACGTGGCAGATCTGAAATGATGTAGCAGAACTTTTGTAATGTATGGTTGGCTTTGAATTTAAGCATATTTCTCATTTTTTTTGTATACTGCTATTTACATTCTAGGTTTGTATATATTTTTGTTTATCAGTAAAACATCTATTAATCTTATCATCTTACTTTTTTAAACTTTTAATTACAAATCTAGAGTATCAGTCAGAAACTAATGGCTGGATTTGTGGAGTGTTTGGACAATGAAACTGCAGAAGAAATCATTAATCCTGATGAAGGTGTGAAAGTTGTTAATTTTATTTTAATTTTTTATTTTCAAAAATGAAAATGTTTGAGTTTATTTGCAATGTTATTCTTTTAATTTCAGAAGATAGAATAATGATGAAAGACTGCATTTGGAAGTCTGTACCATTTAATATTTTAGTTCTTATAATTTTCAACAAAATTATAGTTAGCCTGCCAAAATGTTGCCAAAAAAGTACATTTAAAAAGTGATTTCACAATATATATTAGTGTTCTGCTTCCCATAACTTATATTTATAGATGAAGTGATGATTATACAGTTATTTCATAAACAAATTGATTCCTTCTGAAATACTTTTAACAATAGCTTTCATACTTGTGTTTCTGTTGTTCAGCTGAGAAATTCTCAGGTGGTTGTAAATTAGATTAATAGAAAATACCTATGAATTGACTGAATGCTTTCTGGATAATCCACTTTTAATATAAATGTTTGTGCTTGATTCTAAGAATTTGAAATTGAAAGGAAGCAAGCACCAATATTCCATGAAACGAGGATTAATATTCTGAACCTTCTCATTGCCTCTCTGGAGTGCAAGCCACCCAATCTTGCTCTGTATCTTCTTGGTTATGAATTCAGGAAGCCTGTCAGCACTACAAATCTGCAAGATCCAGGTACACAACTGAAAGTGCTCTGATGATATAGAGAAAGAGAGGGAAGTGGCTAGCTACCATCTGGAAAAAACCCACACTTGGATGGTGATATTTTATTTTATTTTTATTTTCCAATATAGCATAATATTAATATGGTACACAAAATAAATGTTAAATGTTTTACATATTAAAAGTGCATTGTAGAAAGTGCATCTAAATGCAAACTCTGCAAATCTGGCTACTATTAGGTTCCCGTCATATCCCATTTGTAATAAAATGCAACATTAAAGTAATTTTATAAAAGCAAACTCTTTGCCACTTCTAGCTAGTATAGTAAAAAGTAGAGTAAAATTTCAAACAGAATGAAATTTGTTTTTTTATTTTCCGTGTGAATTGCCTTATTATGCCTTATACACTGTTTATCTAAACAAGTGTCTTAAATCTTTAAGGTGTGTTGGGTTGCCCTCGCACTTGCCTTCATGCTATTTTGAACATATTAGAGAATGGTACTGGAACAAGGGCTGATCCCACAGCAGTTCGGGAATCTCCACATCTAGCAGAGTTGTGTTATCAGGTATGAAAGAAATATTGAGTAAATTTCAAATTTAAATTTTGTATTTACAGCCAATAGCTTTCAGTGTTTTTTGTAGCTTTTTGTAGCTTTATTGTGCTTTTTTGATTCTTAAAATGATTTATACCACAGGCCTACATATGATTACAGAGAAAGATGCCTCTTTGAATTCAGGGATATTTTCTTTTAGATAATTATGTATCTGAATTCTTCACTTTATAGCATTGCAACCTAAGCTGGTTTTTTAAAAAAAGAGGTGTTATATGCAAGTTATTTAAATCACTGACGACAGTTGTAATATTGTGTTATTAATAATTCAGCCACTGTATGTTTTTAACCTAATATTCTTTGTAAAATTTTAAAAGGAGTGCATGTTTTTGTGTTTATACCCAAACACACACATGGGGTTTTTGTTTTTTGTTTTTTATGGATTAACAGGTGATCTATCAGTTATGTGCGTGCTCAGACACATCAGGACCAACAATGAGATATTTGAGAACTAGCCAGGATTTCTTATTCTCTCAACTGCAGCACTTGCCTTTTTGTGTCAAAGGTAACACTTGAAATGCACTCTTAATTGGATGTACTTTATTCTAATTGCTTTGAAACATTTGTTGTTCAATTCTAAGTTAAAATACTTTAGTCTTGCAGAAAAACTGTTTATTTCTCCATCCTGGGGAGGAGCCAGCATTCAGGATGGGTTGTTCTCATCCAATCTGGTTTCAGGACTGAGTCTATTTTTTTCTTATTTAGATTAGGGTCCGCCTCCTGCAGCCCCAGATTTGACTCGTCCTTTCAGGAGAAGGACGCTGGTAACTGGACTCCCATCCTAAATTCAGTAACTTCACCAAAATTAGGTCTTTTTATTTTCCAAATTCAATTCTATCATCTGAGCAATTCTGAAAGAGCCACTAGGTGGCTCCATCGAGTGGAAATTCGCTGTCTCCATTCAGGCAGGAAGGAAGGAATTCGGCTTCGTTTTGGACGGTTTGAATTCCCCCCCCCCCATTCCCCCCCT
>QLTV01004398.1:584644-615092 GCA_003457575.1 Thermophis baileyi
TGACCTCCGTGTTTCACAGGTCACAGGAGCTCGTTCTTCCATCCTTTTGTGTCCGACCGGTCCACCGGAGGGAGCGTACTTGGCATGCTCTGGACGTCAGGAGAGCTCTTAAAGTTTACATTGAACAAACGAGGTCATTCCGTAAGTCAGAAGCTCGGTTTGTGGCTTTTCACCCTCGTTCCCTGGGCACCAGGGCGCCTTCTTCCACCATTGGGCGATGGATCAGGAGCACGATCGCGACGGCATATGACCTGGCATCCTTGCCCAAGCCATCGGGTATCACTGCTCATTCCACCCGCAGTGCAGCCACTTCCGCCGCTTGGGCCACGCAAGCGTCTTTAGATGAGGTGTGCCGAGCGGCCACCTGGGCCTCTTCTACGCCATTCATCAGACATTACGAAATAGACACATATGCTTCTTCAGATGCGGCCTTTGGCCGTCGTGTTCTTCAACGAGTGGTAGAGTCTGATCACCAAACGGTTGGCCAGGACAGGTCCCTCCCTTAGGGGACTACATGCTTTGGTATGTCCCATCCTGAATGCTGGCTCCTCCCCAGGATGGAGAATAGGCGTTGGACCTACCTCATACGCCTCTTCTCATCCGGGGGGCGCCAGCATTCAGTCCCGCCCTTACCTGTCCAAAAATTTCCCATTTCAATCTACAATTGGTGGATGGGAGTCCGCCAGGTGCTTACCTGGGTTAAGAGTTACCACGTCGAGTCTAGTCTTCAGAATTCGTCAAATCTGGGGCTGCAGGAGGCGGACCCTAATCTAAATAAGAAAAAAATAGACTCAGTCCTGAAACCAGATTGGATGAGAACAACCCATCCTGAATGCTGGCTCCCCCCGGATGAGAAGAGGCGTATCAGGTAGGTCCAACGCCTAATTTCAGAATATTAGAAATCTTGTCTTGGAAGGAAGAGAAATACTTTCCCCTTCTTTTGTGTCACTTTATTCATCCTATCCTTTCTTTTTTGCTTCTTTTCCATCTCAGCATTAAGAAAGAATGTGTCAGGAAGCATGACCATTGAGGCATCTCATTTTGGGAGCGTTTACAGTTAATTGGACCGTATTGCAATATGACTGTTCTCAAACGTTCTAAACTAAAGTTTCAAAGCATGTTGGAATAAGAGGGCTATGTTTTCCCAGTGTGTGTATTTTACTGTGCTGTTTCTGTCTGTCACTTCTACTCAGAGCATGAGATTCCTGCCTTGAATCAGATGTCATGGTTAATGAAAACTGCATCTATAGAATTGCGAGTTACTTCACTGAACCGCCAGCGTTCTCACACACAGAGACTGTTGCAGCTCCTTCTCGATGATGTCCCAGTTAGATCTTATTTAGGTAAATGGAATTTGGCTAGATAGATAGAAGGGTCAAGACTATTGTATCTAAAGGCCATTTTTTTCTTTTTGGAATTCGTTGTCACTTTCATATCCAGTTGTTAATAACTTTTACCCTAACAGTTTCTAGTTCTTCTCATAAAGAGCTTAATGTTATGATTTTAGGAGTGAGGGAAGCAAGCATTACTTAAATAATGGAGACATTGGTTTAGCCAAAGTTGACATATTATTAACAATCAAAGTTTATTCCGTATAGCACATTGTTCTTGCCTATTAACAGAATACATCGCTTTTATTGTTCATTTCTCTCAGTGTAAAATTAGGATTGGGTGGAGTGTATTGCTATCAATGTGTAACAAATTTATGTTAGTGTAAGCGAAGCATCTCTCTTCAGAGTATTAAAGTTTGCATCTTTCAGTTTGTGCAGCTGCTTCAAAGTGCGCAGACATTTTGTATTTTATTGCTTTAAATTTATTCTGTGGTAAAATTGGGTGGCTTATAAATTAATTTTAATTTTTAAAATTTAATTTTCTTAGCTGATGGTGAAGGAGGGATAGAAGATGATAGTCGTTCTGTCACTGGATTCCTTCACTTTGACACTGCTTCCAAGGGTAAGTTATTTGTGAAGACCTACTTTACAGATTGTAATTAAGAATATATTGACTATTATGTTGACTGCTGTAATAAAACTATTGCAGCTTTCATGCCTAAGGCAAACTAAAATTCAGTCTCCTGGTTTCTATCCTAGTGCCTTCCCAACCTTTTCTATGCCCCACACTCTTGCAAAATGATTGATTAATGTTCTCACCCATACAAAAGTAATTGTGACTCATGACTCATCGCCAAGGGATATAATCCACTCTTTGTCACACCCTGTCATCTCACACCCCCTGGGAGTGCTGGCATCCCAGGTTGAGAACTGGTTCTCTCTTTTTTGCTTGCCTGTTTATTATATTCAGAACATTCAGAAATTGTTGGAAAATCATAATATACTTTAATTTATAAATGATAAATATATTTCTGTATAGGTGTTATATAATACATCATTTTTTGGCTTCTGGCATACATATTTTGTGATATTTCTGCACTGTATAATAGGAAGCAACTTAATACATTACAAAGAAATGAGTGGGCACAATCCAGAAATTAATAACTCATTTGAAGTTTTGGGATTTTTCCCTTTTGTTATCTTCCTAAAATATTGTGTTGTAGGAGAAGAAGAGGCAGAGTGGGAAGGGAGGGAGAATTAAGCAAGTCATCAGCCTAGAGTTGTTACATTCCCACAAACATCTAAGTCCAACCCCTCTTGAATTCCATTGAACTTTATCTTCTGCCAATTTAGCAATGAACATTAGTTGACTAGAATCTTGTGTAAAGGCTTAGCAATGAATCTTCTTGACTGCCACTTAAACTTTTGTCCTGATTCTTTGTGCCTGACAGTAATGTTCAATATGACTAGTTCCAAGAGCATAAAACTTTAACAAATGCTAACACACTCACAGTTCAATTTTGTGCATTGTAATTACCTGCTGGATTGGAGCTATACTGTTTCAGAATTTGAATGTAAGTATACAGTGGTGTCTTTGTCTGATGGTGGAGTTTTATTATTCTTTTGGGATATAGATATTAATAGAAATAAAATGTAGAATTATAATAAATAGAAAAACATCTAAATCATAAAGTTTGTCATTTATATTTTTTTGAGTGAAGCTGAATTCTTTTTTGTCTGATTTCCAGAAATTTCTAAATTGATTTCTAATATCTTCAGTGCATAGGAAAATCTTGAGCATCCTTGATTCAATTGACTTCAGTCAAGAGATCCCAGAGCCTTTGCAACTAGATTTTTTTGACCGTGCTCAAATAGAGGAAGTCATTGCTAACTGTGAGAATAGGACTGCACATGGACCAATTATCTGCAATGTGAAGGTCAGCAAGTTTTGAGAAATGTTGGGGTTGTACAAAAATATATAGAAACACTTTAAGAGCTTGATCCACCCACAGTAAAGAGAGAGAGGGAGGGAGGGAGGGGGAGAGAGAGAGAGAGAGAGATTGAGATTCTTATAAAGTTATAGTCAGCTTCTTCCTACATTGAACTGAGTATTATTTATTTATTTATTTAGCGTATGGCAAATACATGGACTTATAGTAGTTCAAATGTTAATGTCCAGTCCACCCAGCCATTCAAGGACAGGGTAGTCTATTATGAAAAAAATCAGATATTGGGCCGGTGTAAGCTCTTGATGGGCATTCAGATACAATGTGGTGGTTATTTTGTCGAGGAGCACCACAGTCACACTGAGGGGTAGATATAAGACCCCATTTCTTCCACACGGTATCGTAAGCTGCAGTAAGGTCAATGAACACAGCTGTTGTTTTTAAGCCTCGCTGGAAACCAGCCTCGATATGTCCTGTTAGGCCCGTTTTGTTTATCTGTTGCCATGTATTTAGAGAGCCAGGGGTTCTACAAAGATGTCTGGCTGCCAACTCTCGTTAACTACCAATTTTTCAATGTAGTCTAGCTGCCAGTTGTTGGTAGTTATTTGGTTCACACTACCGTACTATCCAGGGTGCACCACGAGAAGGTGAACTAGCATCACACCCCATTGAAATGAGTGTTATAAATTGACATTTCATGATGGGTATTGTATTTTTCCTGAGTAGCTTCATTAAAGTGTATCATTTTATCTAGGATGAAAGTAAAAATGGACCGAAGTAAGAAATAAATGAAAGGGTGAAAATGCTCTTCACAGCTAGGTTTAGTCCTGTTACTGTGCATTAGACATGAGCCTTGTCTTTTCCTCAATCCTAGCATCTTCACAAAGTTCTGATTGCTGAAGTTAATGCCTTGCAAGGAATGGCAGCCCTGGGACAGAGACCTTTACTTATGGAGGTAAAGAAATGAAATAACTAGAATGTCTTGATTTTGAAAAAGGTTATCGGGATATATTATTATTTGCTTTAGTAAATAGTTTATATAATGCTTACCAATTTGGAAGTGATTATAAGCATGTTGTACTGCTAGAATCCCAGTTTTATTATTACTTTTAAGAAATGGGAATTTAAAAGTATCTAAGATTGTAATCGACAGGGATGTATCCAGTATCATCTTTTTTAAAAAATAATTTTTGCAGGTAGTCCTTCACATATGACCATCATGGAGGTGGTTGTAAGTCAAGGACTACCCGTATTAAGCTTTAATAACAATACTGAAAAAAAATCAAATTAAACTCAAAAATAAGGGAAAGTAAAAGAAGAATAAAAGATATACAGAGAAAAAAGAAAGGATAATTTCAGATAATTTCTAAAAGTGGTTAGAAAGTGAGTGAATGAGTTCAGTGTCCTTTAAAACACTTTGGTGCAGTTGAGAACATGATGGTTCTCTTCATCTCCCAGAACTCAAACTCACAAGAAACCTCTGTCCTGTAGTCTCTTCATGAGGAACAAGTGTCTGGAGCACAAGTGAATCATCTCCTATCATCTGCTTATCCAGAGAGGTTCTGTGAGACCAGTCTGCTCACAGGTCCTTAGGTCTTAGTTGTGGTTGTCATCTTTGCTAATTTGGAGATGCCTTAGTTCACCATTCCTCGCCTGAAAGCCCCTTCAAGTTTTTTCTATGATTTCTCATCATCAAACATTTTGATGATGTTTAAAAGGAAATTCCATGAAAATAATATAAATTCCTTTTATGCAACTTGTTTTCAAAATCCCCAAAATATTTCTGACATTAATATTCATAAACTGATATCATAATAGTATAACTTGATTAATTCTTTTTTGTTATTATTAGTGAATATTTTTTTCTATTGACCTCCAGGAAATCAATACAATTCTTCAATATGTTGTGGAAAGGAACAGGCTTCTTCAGTGTCTGTATGCAAAGAAACATGCTCTGGAGTCCTGGAGGCAGCTGGTTGAAATCATATTAACTGCCTGCCCACAGGACCTCATACAATCTGAAGACAGACAGCTTATTATCCGGGATCTATTACAAGATTTACATGATAAGGTAAACTATAAAGATATATTGCTACGTTATGTTGTTTAAAAGGAGATTCTTCTAAAATTAAATTACAAAATACAGAGTAAGGAAAGGAGGAATATATCAGAGACAATTTAATAGCAGTTTGAGACTCATTTGTTTTAGGTGTCACATTCTAGTTACTGTCATTCACATCTGGAAAGATGATAGAAACCATGTGACTTATATGACTTAAGACCATTAATTTTTTTTCTTCCCATAAGATTTTGAACGATGATGCAGCTCAAGAGTTAATGCCTGTTGTGGCAGGAGCCGTGTTCACTTTGACTGCTCACCTAAGCCAGTCTGTGCGCACAGAACAAAAGGAGCCATTTGCTATCCCTATGCCTGGACGTTCCCAATTTGTCCTAATGTTGGATGGTTCTTTTGCTACATCACCTGCTTCTGAAGACTTGGCATTGGGATTTGCCTCCATTGGAGACTCTTCTTTACATATCATATTGAAAAAAATTCTGGATTTTATTCTGAAGACCGGTGAATACATAAATCACTTATACTTATTGGAAAGGAGTTCCATAAATGCCAATATGGAATTGAACGTATTTTCATTTTGTTTCATCAAATTAAAAATGATACTTAAACTGGGCTTGCACATCTTATTTAACAGTTAGAGCCATAAGCAGTAGAGGATGCACGTGGGTTGTACTGACAAAAATAGAGGACAGTGGTTGTATTTTTATAATGTTTTCTATTTTAATTTTGCTAAGAATGGAACAATTTGATTATTCCTGCTTCAGCTTTTATGGAAAAATAGTTGTTTTCATTGCAAAGTTAGCATTGTACATATAATTGAAGACATGCATTTGTATAATGCTACATGTGTTGGCTTCTCTCTTTCTCTCTGAATAGGTGGTGGGTTCCAGCGAGTGAGGACACACCTGTATGGATCATTGCTCTA
Organism: Thermophis baileyi; assembly: GCA_003457575.1. Classification (NCBI taxonomy): domain Eukaryota; kingdom Metazoa; phylum Chordata; class Lepidosauria; order Squamata; family Dipsadidae; genus Thermophis; species Thermophis baileyi. Next base: position 590,924 of record QLTV01004398.1, read on the forward strand.
TTATTTGCAGATTGCTCAACGACCAGATGAACCAGATACCCTAGAAGCAGGTAAAATACAATCTAATTATAGAAAATATGACATTCTACACAGTTGCATATACAGCCCGTCTCTACAGAATAAGATGTTATAAATATTAGTAGTGGTGATAGGAAGTTCTTAAATTTCTTAAAACAACTTTCAGGTCTAAAATTTGAAATTCCAGTGAGTATCTGTTTTCCACCAGCATTAATTCTGTGAAGTTTTCAATTATCTGTTCTTGGACCTAAGTTCTCAATGCCTTTTGCACAAAGAGATCTCACTTGAAAAGCTAAGCAGACTTGGGCTTGATTACTAGCAATAGCAATAGCACTTAGACTTATATACCGCTTTATAGTGCTTTACAGCCCTCTCTAAGCGGTTCACAAAGTCAGCATATTGCCCCCAACAATCTGGGTCCTCATTTTACCCACCTCGGAAGGATGGAAGGCTGAGTCAACCTTGAGCCGGTGAGATTTGAACCGCCGAACTGCAGCTAGCAGTCAGCTGAAGTAGCCTGCAGTACTGCACTCTAACCACTGCGCCACCTCGGCTCTCGACTACTTCTTTAGGAAACTTCTAGAAGATAATAGGGCTATATAGGAAAAGTTACCAAATTTTAAACATTTCCAGAAAAAAATTGGTAAACCGTTCCATATATGAAATCACCAGGAATCAAATCTGGCTCAAAGCAACTTTACTTTTTTATGTTTTCTCACCTGTCCCGCTAAGGTATTATCCTTCTACGGTATATATTTTTGCTAAACACAATTTATGATACAGTTTAAAGAGAAAAAGGGTTATTTTTAACACACTTTGATCTATTTTACAGCCAAAAAATCCATGTGGGAGTGTTTAACAGCTCCTGAAGATGGTTTCAGTAAACTGCAGAGAGAAAACATGGCTATTATTGAAAGCTATGGTTCTGCCCTAATGGAGGTAGTCTGCAGAGATGCCTGTGATGGACATGAGATAGGACGGGTAAATAAAATTAGACCTATTAATTTTGAACAGACTTAAATCTTTGGGGATGGGCAATTACGTTGCAATAGTAAAAATGCTATGTATATTATAATAACAAATGATTATGTTGAACTATCAATACATAGTATTTAGGTAGGTTGCTTTTTATACAGTTGTGTTATAAAGGTATAAAATGCAATAATATATAACCTACAAACTCCATTTATTATGATTTAAAATTGATGAGAGCAATTCAAGTTTAAATATATGAATCAAATCTTTCTAAGCAGAGACTGCATTCTTGTAAAGTAATTTAATCTCTCTTTGTTTTTTTAGATGCTAGCACTAGCATTACTGGACCGTATCGTCTCTATAGATAAACAGCACCAGTGGTTATTATATCTCTCCAACAGTGGCTACTTAAAAGTGCTTGTTGACAGCCTGGCAGATGATGATCTCAAGTTGCAAAGTTTACTTATACCACAGCCTCCTTTGCTTAAAGCGCTGTATACCTATGAGTCAAAAATGGTGAGATTCTGTGCAAATTCTGCTTCTGTTGTACTCCAGCCTAAAGCAACCAGTCAGCATTTAGCACTAGCACGTAACTCTTGTTGTGTCACAAAAACTTCACTTTTAAATCTTTGCATATACATTGTCCATATCTCTGAATACTCTCTATCTGTTAGCTAGACTAGAAGAACTTTCTATTTCATCTCTAAAGCATATTTTTATAAAATCGTTGTTGAAAACAGTTAAAGTTCTGAAGTCTAATCTGTTCTACCACTTCACGTGAGATTTCTCTTTCTGCTTTGCAATACAAGCTTATTCATTTAAAAGAAGCAAATCATAGCATACTTACTATCTAGCATTCCCACAGCCTTCCCAATTAATTCTCTTAAATTACAACAATAAAAGCTAATAGAAACTATAAATAAAAAAAGAATTAAAAGGGAAAAAAATATAAGGTGCAGAAAAGAAAAAGAAAAAAATAATAAGAATATAGAAATAAATACACACACACACACACACACACACACACACACACACACACACACACACACAAACAACTTCCTTCATCTCAGCAAGTATAAACAAATTTTAATAATTTAGCACCTTCTCTTAAAATAAAGCAAATGATCTCTTCTTCCCATATCTCGTCTCTTATCTATAAACAAATCCTTAAAACCTTGTCAGTCCTAATTCAGCAAGGTTCATTAGAGATAGCATATCTATTTGAACCTTCATCAAATAAACTAACTTTATATTCCTCCCTTTTACTTTAATCCGTTCAAATAATATCCTTTGTCCTTTCTGACAAAATTCTTCAATTGCAACCTCTTTTGCAAATTCAATATAGGAGAATTATCTAGGTCACTCTTGGTTTGTTATTTGTAAATCTCTTTCAGTTACTAGGATATCAGCCAGTTTCTTTTGCATGCCCAATGTGACATGTTTTTCCGTTTCTTGTAGCCTGTCATTTTTAAATTCACTTTCAAATCAGTTCCTTTTCCATAACATGTTTTAAATACAGACTGTCTACAAAGGCAGATAGTCTTAACATTAACTTCCGGTTCGATTGTTCAAAACTATCCTTCAGTGTGTTCAATGTAAAATATTTTGGTTCATTCATATTTGTAATTTTAGTTTGAGTCTTTTTCTCCTTTAATTGTAATTTTTAGTTCCCTTTAGTGTCCAATTATTAAAATTCTATTTTCTTATGATTTTAAGTAATTCAAAGTAATTCAAAACAAAAGCATTTTCCCACAGGAAGGTTTCTTTATAATTAATTCCAAAATCTTATGTCAAATTTATCTTGACCCTTGGTCTGTTTGTGACTTGCTAAAATCAATATTTGAATTACCGTTTTGCCGACACAACATCACTCAGTGCAGTCTCTTTCTGCAGGGAAGAAGGAGGGATGACCTAAGGCAGTGATGGTGAACCTTTTTCTTCTTGCGTGCCAAAAATGGGAGTTTTTGATACGCAAGAAGTTTGTGCCACCACACAACCCCCCCCCCCGCGTGCCATACGGCACATGCGTGCATTCCAGCACATGCCCCCCCCCCGTTGGGGCGTTTTTCACCCTCAGGCTTTCCTGAAGCCTCCGGAGTGCGAAAAACGGCCCAATGGGCAAACTGGAAGTTCGGAAAAACGGACTTCCGGTTTGCCCGTTGGGCCATTTTTCACAACTCCAGAGGCTTCAGGAGGTTTCCCTGAAGCCTGGGGAGGGCGAAAACGGCCTTCCCCAAGGCCAAAAATCAGCTGGCCAGCGCGCGCATGCATACTGGAGCTGACATAGGGCAAAGCCTTGCGTGCCCTCAGATATGGCTCCGCGTGTCACCTGTGGCACACGTGCCATAGGTTCGCCATCACGGACCTAAGAAGTGAGATTTAGGAGATGAGCTTCCAACTACTTGGCAAATCCTTGCTATATATTCTGATTCTTAGATCCTTGTTCCTGTTGTTAACAAATAAAATATTTACTTTTTTTTTCTCAAGGCCTTCCTGACCAAAGTAGCAAAAATACAGCAAGGAGCACTAGAGTTATTGAGATCTGGAGTAATAGTGAAACTTGCACAGTTTCAGGTATATGATATGCGGCCAGAAATAGATCAACAAGGGTAAGTTTATACACCAGATTTCCAAAGTAACATCCTGGTTAGGATAAAGCAATGTTTTTTAGTGTTATATGTTTATAGTGCATGTTTTGACTAGAATTGAAATTATTTCACTTACTGGTAAACTCTGTTACATTTGTTTTAAAAATATAGGGTTTGATAGTTTTATAAATAGTAACTGGTTATATTAATCTATGTTTCGTTAAATTTTTTACTTTTTTGTTTTAATTGTTTATTATTTTACAAGAATTTGTGTATATTGCAGCCGCCTGTGTTGTGGGCTGAGAAATCATCTATGTAAATCAAATAAATAAATCTAAGATTTCATTCACTTTAATGTTAAATCAAAGCTGAATTTTGTTGTTGTTGTTTTTGTTTTCTGGCCAGTTATTAAATAAATGTATCCATCTATCTAAATCATGACCTCCACTTAAATCTCAGAACAAATAGTAATGCCAAATGATCCTTTCCCAGCCATCTGTGATAGATGGGTTATGCCAGAACTACTCATGAATAGTCTCCAGCAGATGTTTTATTGTTGGTCACCTGTCTTACAAAAATCTTGCCAGACTGAATACATTCCCTTGGAAACAGTCTGATGAGGCTTCAGGGATTCTGGTAAGCCACTGCACTTTCTGCAGTGCACGGACTCTAAGGCCCCCCCCCCCCGCCTTTTAAGACCTCTCTCCAATCTAGCTGGAGATTCCACTACAATTAAGGTTGTTACTCAAGGATTACCTGTGTGAAGATTTATATCATGTATAAACCAAGCTAGTACTAAGCTAGATAAGTGTTCTGAGAGTATACAGAGATATCTTTTGTATTTTATAATTGTAAAATGTGTATTGTGGTGAGTTTTCAAGTTGTTTTTTTTTTAAGATAACCATATTATTGGTTTCCTATTTGCTTCTTCCTTTAAGAATATTTGGAATGCGAGACCCTCCAGTCTTCATTCCTGCTCCTGTAGAGCGTTATCACCAGATTCTTTTGCCTGCTCTCCAGCTTTGCCAAATCATCCTTACTTCTAGCATGGCACAACATGCTCAGGCTGCCAGACAGGTAAGATGACAGAAACTTCTGGTAGCACTGGCTGTTCATTTCAATTATTCTCAAAGTTAGATACTATTGGATACTGGATATCATTCTCTTATTTTTAGCTCCCTGAATTAATTACATTTTTACTTTACTTTCCCCCCCCCGCCCTTCCCTTCCCCCCCCCCCCCCCTCTCCCCCCTCCTTCGCCCTTCTCCTCCCCCCCTTCTCTTCCCTTCTCTTTCTCCCTCCCCTTCTCTTCCTTTCTTTCTCCCCCTCCCTCTTTCTCATAGGTTTTGCAGTTCCTAATATCCCATTCAGATGCTGTCCAAGCAATCTTGCGGTGTCAAGAAGTTAGTGTGGGAGCCTTGCAAGAATTGGCATTACTGACTGGGATAATCAGCAAAGCTGCTTTACCAGGCAAGATATTTTTTGTTTTTGATACAAAACAACACACTGTCTTTTACTGGAATAACAGTAAATGTGTATAAAATGTATTATAAAAACGTTCCATTTGTATAGAGCAGGAAGAGAAAGTTCACGGAAGCTTTTCATAGTTCATGTAATAGACATTACAGTCTTGCATTCTAATATGACTTTTAGACTCATATTCATTATATTCTTCCAGGGAGCGAATCAATCAATCAAAATCACTATGTGTATTTTGAGAAGTTAGAATGCTGAACTATTTTCTTTATACAGTTCAGCAGAATCTGCTTATTAAAAAAGCTCCTAAAATGGATGCTGGTAGCTTTGTTTCTTGATAGACGGACATTGTGCAGAAGAAGTTTAAGTATATTGTATTTATGGAATGAAACTTGGCTAAGGGTAATTTCATATATTCCAAGGATGTTATATTCAGAGCTCCAACTAAAGGCTATTAAGGATCCAAGGCAAAACACAAGAAAAAAGACCAACAATACAAAAAATATAATAAAAGAATTTTTAAAAATTGCAAGACAACCCTGAAACAATTAACAACTAGAAATTAATATGATCCTACTAAATAAAGTGATTTATGAGTGATTACTACAGCCTAACAGGATGCCCTTATAAAAAACAATTTGAATCTATTAATGTGTTGTTTCATTAGGTGTGCTGGGTGACTTTGATCTTGATTTCAATGAAGGAATGCAGATTGAATTACAAGGACATATAGGGCGATTTCAGGTAAATTTCTGTAATTATAGCAATTGCTTTTTTTTAGTACTTGCAACCACTTGAATCATCATCAATTCTAAGAAGCTTATGATAAAATAAGTGTTATACACATTTTTATATGCTGTGTAAAGTATTTCTTGTCTATCCATCTTGTTTTTTTACAAAAGAATAAATGTTATAATTTAGCTGAGATTTACCATAAAAGTAAACATATTTCCTATGCTGTTCCAAAAACAAAATTAGTTGTGGCATAATATTTATATACAACAAATAGTTTTGCAGAATGAACTTTAGGGCATAAGAGGTGTATAGAAACAAGGAACATAAAGTACGGCCCAAGTTACATTAGGGAGTAGAATTTTGTGAGGGGCGGGGTAGGGGAAGTGAATAAAGTATGATACTTTCAGGAACAAAATGTTTAATTGCAAATTTTCAGAACAGATAAATCATTGAGAAAAATGGAAAAGGCAAGAATTTTAATTTAATATTGTCAGTTATGAGAATATGATTTTATATCTTAAACACAACACATTGAATGATTATAAAATTAATGGTAAACATCTGGAGAACAGAATTAATCATTGGTTTATTTTCATTTGCTTTTAGCGCCAGTGCTTAGGCCTACTCACACGGTTTGGTAGTTCAGAGAGACTGCGCCAATTCAGGTTGCAAGATGATCACACAGATGCGGATAGAGTGAACAAGAGAGATGATATTGAACTAGCCATGCAACAGGTGAGCCATTCAGTGAACTTCGGTGTATAAAATTGAGAAACTAGGTGATATAGTGGTTGAGGTGGTGCACTAGGATTAAGAAGACCCATTCTCTGCTGCAAAGCTCCCAAAGGGACTTAGTCAATTCCTCTCTCTTGGGTCAATCAACCCAACTTACCTCACAAGGTTATTGTTGCAGGGAATGTGAAGGAGTACTACGCCCACCACTTTGGCCTCCTGTACAAAAGGCTGGTTATAAATAAAATGAAGAAACAAAGGCTGTTATTGCAACATTTTCAATTTTTTTCTATTTTCTGTGCCTTTTTCATAGTAGTAAGAGACATTGTATTAAAAAAAAACCTTTACATCTATATCTGTAGATCTGTGCCAATGTGATGGAATATTGCCAGCTGCTTATGGTACAGTGTGCCCCCACTTTTGAACACACAGTTTGCCTGTTTACTCCCAGCCTTTCTGAGTCCACCAATCGAGATGGACCTCGGCAGGGTAGGTTTACTTGGGTAACTTAAAAATGCATTCTAGATATTATAGTTAACAATTCTTCCCATATTCTCATGTACTAAGAATGTTCTTTATGTTATGTTTATAAGCCTGCTTTTACATTTGGGAGGTCAAGATTAATGCGGAACCTAGACATTCTCTGCCACAGAGGCTGTTTTACTTTGTAAAGGCATTACTTCAGCAATATACTGAATTGTCATGGTTATTCAGTTTGATAGTATGATTATCTTCCATATAATGTCATACCATATACTGTATGTCTGTGTGACTTTGCTCTCAATGTTTACATATGTAGCATACTTTATTACTTATTTTCTATATGTTTGTACTCTACATGTGGATGGGAAGGCAATATCAAATACATGACATTGGAAGCCACACTTTTGTAATAAATTTACTCTTTAGTCCTTATTTTAGATTAAGTTTGTTTTTAATTTAATGGAATCCAACTTTATGGCAAATGTTCTTTGCTTTAACTTGGATTATTATCTGTTTTAGATACACAAGCACCAGTAATTCCATATTGGCGATTGCCTGGCCTGGGTATTATTGTCTATCTCTTAAAACAAAGCGCTAATGACTTCTTCAGTTACTATGATAGTCATCGTCAGAATGTTAGCAAGTTGCAAAATGTGGAACAGCTACCACCAGAAGAGATAAAAGAGGTAACCTTCCCGTATCCTTCTCTTGCTTTCACTATTTCCGCCAAGTTTATCCTTTGATTGTTGCACCCCTGCATGTAACGTTTTACATGACAGTAATTAGAACAATCAGTGAAGGGGATACTAACAAGAATGGGGAGGGATGGTATTTACTACCTCTGTTTAGATCTGTATTGTAGTAGTATAAGTTCTGAATGAGAAAGAGCTAAATATTTTTGCTTTTCTTAGTAGAATAAACATACTTTTAAGTTTTTCTGTTCCTAATAAATCTTTAGTTATTCAGTGACTGATGTCTCTAGACATGCCAAATGTATTGAAGTTGTTATACAAGTAATATTCCAGAGTTTCCAATTGTAAAATTTCTCTTGAAGCTTATTTTTTTATTTGGAATAATATGTGCGTTTATATGAAAAGTTGGTTTTGTAGAGCTCGTAGCTTGTATAGTGCTTACCTACACAATATTACATGTTTATATGTCTTTGTTTCTTTCCATAGCTGTGCCAGTCTGTTATTCTAGCTGGAGTAGACAAAATTTCTACTACCCAAAAGTATATTTTAGCAAAGCGACGTTTAGTGAAGCTGATCAACAATCGAGCCAAACTGCTTTCTCTGTGTTGCTGTATCCTTTGATCATTGTGTGGAAACTCATTTATTCTTTAGAGCAAACTTCAGAGATCATCTTTTAAAACTTAGGAACAAAATTAAGAACTTAACAATCATACATGGTGAAAAGTGACTTCCTCCACTGCTATCCAACTTAAATGTTTAATTTTTTTAAAACAACCTTGCAAATCTGAACATTTTGTGATTTTAAATAAGTTAGTCTTTGTTCCAGAGACTGTAATCAGATGTAATAGTTTTTTAAATATCAAACATCTGCATAACCATTGATCTAACATTACAATTTTATAACCTTTAATATTAATTAAGAAAATGAACTTTTGTGAGAGACTGTTTAATTCTATTAGATGATGAAATTTTAAATGCAGCGGAACCTCTGGGAAGATATTTTCTTTAAGAGGCATTACATGCATTTTGGGATTATGATTGTTGTTAGGAATATTAATTGAGCTGTCTAAATGTAAAGTTATTAACTTGCTTAATAATGTTTGAGAAAGCAATAAAAATAATTTAAACCGCAACCAGAGAACCTGGTTTTGCTTAAAAATGATAGTATCATCTATATGTATTCTGGAAGAAATGATTAAAAATGTGGGGATGAAACAGGTGCTTATTTGTCACTAACTAGCAAAAGGTATGATTAGCTGTTGCTTTATTTTGTTACATACATGCCCAAGAATATGTAAATGTAAACTCCTTTACTAGATATGTTTGCAGATATTATAGAAACCTGTCTTTTTATTCTTTGGCGGCATCTTGAACACTATCTACTACACTGTACACCTGCAGATTCCCAAGCTTCTCTTTTGGCTCCCAGGACTCAGTCGAGGAGCAGAAGATTACAAGGTAATTTTCCTTAAATTTATTTAAATTCCTACATTATGTTATCCCTTGAAGTTTAATCAGCAAATTGTGCAACTGTTTATAATCAATTAGGGTTGGAGAAGTTTTAATGGATTCTACTACAACAAAACTAAAACATCGGTTTAAACATTTTGTGATTAATTAGATGCATGAATCATGCTTATTATAAAGGCTCCCATTCCAGGAAAGGTTGCAATTGAAACAGAAGTTGTAACTTGCCCCTCGGTAAGGGTTTCCACTTATTCCTCCAGCAGGAAACATGAATCCAGAACCCCCAGAATGTGATCCTGTTCTCATGAGGAAGCACAACCCTTCTAGAATAAAATATGAACTTACTCTGGAGTTAGATTTCTAAATCCCACCTCTTGATTTTGCTGAAAATAAGCCTAAAGTTTGTTTCTTCCATCCAGTCAGTTCCTAACAGCCTCCAGGCACTGGGATATAACTTTCATTTACATTCCTTATTAGCTTAAGGTGGAGATGTATAGTTGGGGATCATCAACATGGTACCTCATACTGTGCTGATAGATGACCTCCTCAGTAGATGCATGTAGAGATTGAAAAGTAAAGAGGAGATGGCTGAGCCCTGTGGCACCCACAACCCACGTCCTACACTGTTCAGTGGAATACCATGACCAGTGGTATAAAAAGCCCTCAAGACCTTCAGAAGATCAAGAGGGTCATACTCCATCCATCCAAATCATCTTACAATCATCTACATGTAAGACGTAGTCTTATCTGATTATTGTAATTATTATTATTACTTTTATAATTATAATTTATAATTTTTATAATTATAATTAGTATTATAATTGTAATTATTATCATAATTATTACGAGCCAGAAAGAGGGCTGAGAAAATATCTACAGACCCCTCACATTCTGGACATAAAGTGTTTAAATTCCTCCCCTCAGGATGCCACTACAGGGCATTGCGTGTGAAAACAGCTTGATACAAAGACAGTTTTCCCCCCTGCCATCACTCTGCTAAACACCTAATTCTTATGCCTAAGGATATTTATCCATGTAGTTGGGCTGTATTGCTATTATCCTTCTCATCTTTCATATTACCTTCTCCTATTATTATCTTACGATTTATCACATTGTTGTTTGTATGTACACTGAGAGCTTATGCAGCGGAGACAAATTCCTTGTGTGTCCAATCACACTTGGCCAATAAAGAATCTTCCCTTCCCTTCCCTTCCCTTCCCTTCCCTTCCCTTCCCTTCCCTTCCCTTCCCTTCCCTTCCCTTCCCTTCCCTTCCCTTCCCTTCCCTTCCCTGAAAGGGATTCAGACAATTCTTTTCAACTACAGTGTAATTCTGTAATTGCTGCCCTACCACTTCCCTAAGGTTAAAAGTCCTCCAAAACATCTGAATGGAGTTGGCTCCTTTAGGAGACGCAGTTGGTATAAGGATCTCAGATTTTCTCTGCCTCTCTATTATATGTACTGGAACAAAGGTATCAATTGATAAAATATTTAATTTTTGATTCCATGTATAAATATTATGCAACTCTTAAATAACTTTACATTGTATATTTTTAAAGCTTGCTTTGGACATAACTATGGTAATTGTTAATTCCAACATTCCTTTAATTCAGAAACTAACTTCGATGTAACAAGTGGATTGAGCAGAGTAAGCCAACTTGATATAGATCAGGTAGGATCTTTCAAAGGTTTTTATTTATAAATAGTGGGCTTGACTCTCTACGTAACTTTTATTAAGTGATTATTGGTCCTTGAAAATAAAAGTTTTGATTAGTTCACTGCTACTTAACTTTGAAATTATTCATTCTGAATGGTCAATAAATACACAATAATTCAGCATGCTAAATATTGCTTCTAGAACCATACTTGTTCTTGTGGATTATGAATGATATTACCGTGATTCCCCGAAAATACGACATGTCCTGATAATAAGGCCAAGTCTGATTTTTGGGGTGGGCGTAAATATACACCCTCCCCCGAAAATAAGCCCTAGTGAAGGGGTGAGCGTGGCCAGCACAGGAAGCAGCCCTTCCCTTCCCCAGTCAGCTAATGGCAGCTGGGCCCCTTAATCACGACCCGCAGATCAGTTGAGCTGATCGGGAGCTGCCTCTCCGTTCTATCTCTCCCCAGTGTTCTTGGCGCTCGCCCACCTCCCATCCATCCATCCATCCCCCTTGCCTGCAAACTACCACTCCACTTGCAAGAGAGCAGCCGCCCGGCACCTCTTGCCACGTAGTGCCCACCCAGCGGACAACCCCCCCTCCGGCCGGCCAGAGCACCATTCACCAACCAAGCGTTAAGAGGCTGGTCGGGCCAGCCGCCTGCTGCCGAGTCTTCCGGGAGCCGGGGTAGAGAGTCTTCCGGCAACGGCTGCTCTGGGAGTGCGCTTCCCGCTTTATGGTTCCAGCTCCATGTGGGGCTGCGGTGCCCTTTGCTGCCTCTCTGCCCCGGCTGCCATAAGACATGGTAGCAGGCGGCTGGCCCGACTGGCCTCTTCTCCGCTTCCAGCGGCTTCCAGCCGGGGTTATGTCTTGCGGCCCGGCCTGGCCCCTCCCCCCCCCCCCCCCCCCCCCCCCAAATTCCCCCCCCCGTGGGACGCCCCCACCCGACCTGCCACCCCCAAATTGCGCCCCACCGCAAGACGTGCATCTTACCAGAGTCTGGCAGCTCTGTCGTGTCTCTTGGCCGGTCTGTGCAGGGAAACACCTTGCACAGTAAAGAAAAACTTTTCGCCAGTGGGAGCAATTAAAAACTTCTCAAACTCACGAGAAGTTTTTCTTTACTGTGCAAGGTGTTTCCCTGCACAGACCGGCCGAGAGACGCAACGGAGCTGCCAGTCTCCGGTAAGACGCGTGTCTCACGGCCCGCCCCGCCCCACCTGCCACCCCCAAATTGTGCCCCACCGCAAGATGCGCGTCTTACCGGAGACTTGCAGCTCTGTCGGGTTCCTCGCCGTTGTGTCGAGGGAAACACATTGTAAAAAAAACCTTCTCGCCAGTTCGAGAAGTTTGATTGAACTTGTGAGGTTTTTTTACAACGTGTTTTCCTGGACACAACGGCGAGGAACGTGACAGAGCTGGAAAGTTAAGACGTGCATCTCGCTTCTCGCCCGCCCCACCTGCCACCTGCCAAAAATGAGTCTTTGTGAGACTCGTCCCGCTGCCGCCGCGTGGAGCAGGACTCTGCAAGGCTTGTTGTGCTGTGCCGGTATGAAGCTCGTGGTGGTGCTGCAGTTTGTGCGTGCAACGACACAACAAGCCTTGCCGAGTCCTGCTCCACAAGGTGGCGGCGGGACATGTCAGGGCAGCACCGGCCAGCTGCTCGGCTGGTGCGAAGAACAGGGAGGGGAGGCAACAGCGGCGACGGGACATCCAGTCCCACAGTCGCCGCCTCCTGCACCCCCCAAAAGATAAGATCCCCAATAATAAGGCCACACCCTTATTTTGGGGGTCAAAAGAAAATAAGACCCTGTAATAAAGTAGTAATAAAGGATTGTGGGAGGGTTGGTCTCTTTGAGTCGGTTTTTGACACATAGTGACTGCTTGGACTAGTCCATGCAGTTTTCTTGACAAGTTTTTTTGGAAATGGTTTGCCACTGCCACCTTCTTAGAACAGAGAGAGAGGGACGATGGTTACCCAATTAACCTAAAGTCTAGAACTTACAGTCTCCCAGTTTAACCACTACTCTAAACTGGCTCTGTAATAAAAGAAATTATCCAACAGTATTTGCATTTTTTTTCGTCTCTTCTCCTTTACATTTTTCTATTATAATACTAACTTTAAAGAAAAGCAGATGCAAGTATCAGAATTTTTCTTTTCATTTGTTTTCTTTTTTTAAAAATAATTTTTATTGCAATTTTCCAATTAAAAAGAAAAAACAAACAAACAATAGAACATACAAAACAAAACATGTACATCACATATACATAAAATGTAGTTCCATTAATACAGCTTTTTGCCATCGTAATTTCCTTCTTATTTCCATATTTCCCTAATTTTGGCTATTGTTATATACCTAAACATTAATTATCTTTTTCTATTCAGTATATACACTATTATCTATTATCTCATAGTTTTATACTCTTATTAACATTATATACATTATTTAACAACCATTTAAGTTTAAGGTTACATCTATCACATTTCCTCTGTCTTGACATATTTCATTCTTATCTTAATTTATACATTAATTTTACTTTTCTTTTCGAGCCAATCATACCACCTGTCCCAGATTTTATAATACCCTGTTTCCTCTCTCTCTTATTTCCATAGTTAGTTTGCTCATTTCAGCACAATCTAGCACCTTTTTTACAATCATAGCGCTTGAGGGGGTCTTATCTTTTTTCCAATTCTGTGCGAATATAATTCTCGCTGCCATTATTATCTGTTGTATAATATAGTAAATTTTCTTTTTCACATTTTCTTTCATTATTCCCAAAAGAAATAACTCTGGTTTTAATTCCAATTTTTGTTCTGTTATTTCTTCAAGCCAATTTTTAATTTTCTTCCAATATTTTTTTGCATCAGGACATGTCCACCACATGTGGTAGAATGTCCCTTGTGTCTGATTACATTTCCAACAATATGGTTTGGTAGATGGGTACATTTTGGCCAATCTCAACGGTGGTAGATGCCATCTGTAAAACATTTTGAATATATTTTCTTTATATGCGGCCGACATTGATATTCTTTTTTTCATTTGTTTTCAATCAATTAACAAAATGTAAACCAGCAAAAAGAAAGCATGGCTTGCCTTCTTTTTCTTTGCAAATTTTACATTATTAAAGTAAAAGCCTATTAGCTTTAAAATAAAATAATATAATGCCTGTAATTAGTTCTGAAGAGTTGGAGTTTTTTTTTCATAAACTTGAGTTATTTGTATTTATCATTTTTCATATACTTGAGAACAGAAATTTAGGGATATTTAAGTTTCTTGGGGGCATCCCTTTATCATCTTTCTCTTTCCAATCAAAACTTTAAAACTTTAAAATAATATTGTAACAGGCTTCCAATTGTTACAATGTTATAATATCACAATTGGATTTTCAGTCCTTTTTACTTTTTTAACAAGGACATGTTAAATCTAGGCATGACATTGACTCATAAATCTGTATGTTTACTTTTTAGATTTTAAAAAGCAAAGTTGGGTGTGCTTCAGATAGGACCCACTTATATAGACTACTGAATCTAAATTAGCAGTGCATTAAAGGAGGATTTAATAAATAAAGATTATCTTAGTTTTGTTGTTGTTGTTTCTTTTTAGCTTCAGCTAGAGGCAACCAATAATTTTGGAGAATCCCTTCAGAAGAAACTTCTAGATATAGAAGGACTGTATTCTAAGGTGCGGTCACGCTATACTTTCATTCAAGCACTTGTTAGACGTATCCGTGGCCTGCTAAGAATATCAAAAGGATGAAGAATAATGTTTGTTCATTATTGATGTTTTTTGTACAAGTAACATTTTATAAATTATGGTGAAATTATTTTAATATGTTTCAGTACAAGAATGAATAATTTTTGTGTGTACCTGCAATTCATTATTACCTAAGTCGAAAAATAAACTTTTTTAAACAGCCACATTTGTGTACAAGGTTGATTACTTAGAAAAGGAAATAGGGTATAATTCACAAGAATAAAAATTCTGGTATCAGTATATCAGTGCAAACACTGGCCAGATTCTTTTTTTTTTTTTAACTCTGGCAACCCATGTGAAATAATGTGTGTGTAAAATAATTTGTCTACAGGTAACATAGTCCTCGACCTACAACAGTTCATTTAGTGACTGAAGTTACAACAGCACTGAAAAAAGTGACTTATGACTGTTTTTTACACTGACTGTTGCAGCATCTCCATGGTCGTGATCAAAATTCAGATGCTTGGCAAGTGGCTCATATTTATGACTGTTGCAGTATCCTGGAGTCATGTCATTACTTTTGCGACTTTTCGACAAGCAAAGTCAATGGGGAAGCCAGATTCACTTAACCTTGTTACTAACTTAACAGCTGCATTGATTCACTCAACAGCTGTGGCAAGAAAGGTGGTAAAATAGGGAAAAATTCATTTAACAAATGTCTCATTTAACAACAGAAATTTTGGTATCAATTGTTGTCGAGGTCCTCTACAGATAGTCGAGGACTATCTGTATTTAAAGAATTGTTGGAAAAATAGTTTCCTCTTATAGCAATAGTTTCCCCCCCCCCCCATTCTACTTGCTGCAAAAAGCAAATTAAAATTCTATGAGGCTATAAAATGTATCCTGAATAAAATCTAGATTTTCTAAGGAGAGTGCTTCCTGTTATAATGCATTTGTTTTGACAATGCTGTTTCTTAAAAACATTAAGTACCGCCTTTAGAAAAAGTGAAATGTAACCAATATGTCATTCTATGAATATTAAATTACATTGGAAAATCCCAGGATAATTACATTCTGCAGTCTTGTTGCAATTTCCTTCATAGATGTACCTGGAGATTTTCCACTTAGATATGCTGCTGCACCATCACGCTTCATTCTTAAACTATGCGTGAAGAAACACTGAGTTTAGCAATAAATAGCTACGACACTGCAGACCCACAACCGTAGCACTCCTAACTAAAAAATAGAAATAACGCCAATGCTTTTCCTCAAAAACTCAAAATTCTCAGTTTGGGTAACTTAGAACTGCATCGCTTGCGGTCAGACCTAGGTATTGCATACAAAATTATACGTAGTAATGCTTTACCTGTAAATGACACTGTTTTAATTGCAATAATATGCGCGCGAACTGCTTTACACTCAATGTAAATCGTTCTAAACTTGACTATAAAAAATATGATTTATGTAATAGAGTTGTCAGTCTGGAATGCTCTACCTGATTCAGTTGTCTCAGCTATAAATTTTCAGTTTCAGTCACAAATTGACTTCCGTGGACCTTACTTCATACTTAAGTGGTCAGTAGAGGGGGCGTGCATAAGTGCACTAACCTGCCTATCGTCCCTGTCATTGTATTTTTATTCTCTTATTCTTGTTCTCGTTTTTGTTTTACAAATTCTAATAAATACAGAAAACGCTTCCCGCAACTCCCCGCCCGCCCACTCGCTTGCTTCCTTCCTATCACCGCTTTTGCTCAGCACCACGTGATCCGGAACTCGAATAGGCCCGCCTCTATCCCCGCACCCCAGCCAAATTCCTCCAATGGGGAAGCCGAGAGAGGTTCTGTCGCTCCGCTTTTGACCGAGCAGATTCGTCGCTTCGTCCTCAGTCGCGGCGGCGCCGGTTCGTGTCGAAAATTCTGTTCTTGGTTTGGTCGTCATGTCAATCAGCTGGTGCGCGTCGCGGGAGCGACTCAAGCACGCGGGAGCCGACGTGGAACCTGCTTCTCGCCGACTTCCGGGTGAACGCCGCCGGCAGCAACAGAGGAGGAGGAGGAGGACGACGACTGCCGGGAAGCTGAGCGGCAAACAGCCCGGGAAACCTTTGCCGCCATGGGTGAGGGAAGGGAGAAAGGCAGGGCTTGGCTTGGGCGAGGGCGGAGGTGGCGGCCCGAACGGGAGGAGATCCGAAAAATGGAGCGCTTTGGAGGTGGGTGGGTGGGGGGCGGGGGAGNGCCTTTGGAGGTGGGGGGGGGGGGGGGGGGGGAGGTTCCGTGAAGAGTTTTTCCCTCATGGCGTGAGACTCCGGGCCTCCGAGGCGCCCTTGTGGTTGTGGGCTATTCTTGGGGCTACCGAGCGGTTGAATTCGCTCGCCTGGGAGCTTCCTGGAGGGGAAACTCGGCGTCTCGGTCGGTGTGGTGGAATTTCCTTCACGGAGTCAAAGGTGAGAGAAGAGTGCGCAGATCCTCAGAGGGAGTGTAAAAAGTTGGACCGCAACAACACTGAGGAGATGCAACTTTTGACGCCTTCAAAACCGGCTCCCCTCCCCTTTTCTCTTCCCTCGTTCTCACACGCTCCTCACCCCGTTACTCTGAGAACCGTTGGAGGGCAGCGGATAAAATTTCCTCTGCTCGGAGACAGTAACGTGCCCAAGCTCGTGATGTCCAATTTCCCATATGTCACTGAGCTATAAATTCCAGCTATCTCTGATGAGGATGGCAAACAAACTTTTGGACGAAAATTAAAGGAGATTAGGGGCACCACAGCCATTCCCCACTCCTTGCCTCTAGAACAGTATTTCTTCAACTTTTTGCTCTCAAGACCCCCCCTTCCCAATTTTTAAAATTATGGAGGACTCCAAAATAGCTTTAGTTTGTGTGGGCTATGTTTGTTACTATTTATCATATTCAAAGTTAAAAACACATGCATTTGTGAAACATTTATTGAATCATGTAAAAATAATAGTATCAATCCCGTTAGATGTTAACAAATATTTTTCATGAAAAAGCCTTGTATTTTAAAGTGAGAAAAATGACATTAATGTTTAATGTCAGATATTGAAGGTTTTGATAAAACTTTCAATATCTGGCAAATAATTTTGATGTTGTGGACCTATATAAGAGGTCTTCTGGAACCCTCGGGGATCCTTGGACTTGCAATTTAAGAAATTCAGCCAATTCTTTGTGCTATGCTAAGACATTTCAAAGAAGAGACTAGTAAGTGGGTACCTGCCACAACTTTGGAATTTAAAATTGCAAAGTCAGTTCTTGCAATTGCAGTTTCTTTTGCTTTAAGGAGTGTTGAATTGGTCTTAATAAATGATGTAAACTTCAATTTTTTCTGTTATCTTCCTCAGCAGGGTTTCAAAAAGTTTAGCAGTACTTATTTGATCTTTTCTGAGCTTGGAAGCAAGCAGGATCAGACCTGGTTAGTACTTGGATCTGACAACATCAGGGAATCCTAACTAGGTTGGGAATATTTAAAAAAGGAACATGCAGCTGTGAAATCATGAAACTAATTTGAAAAGTGAAATTTTTAATTGAAAGATGTTTGGAAATTAGGAAATTGCATTCACAAAAATACAACATATGTATTAATGCAGAAATTCCAACTTTTAAGATTACCATGACTTGCTTTTGTATTTCATATATGTATTTATTTAAAAAAGACATTTATTAAAAAGGACAGAAACAAAAATTGTTAAGATAAGCAGATGTTGTCTTAGAAGTAAAATGTATTTCTCAGGAAAGCTTTAAAATTATTAATTTGGAACAGTCTGATATTGTAATACATTTCTAATAATGCTTGGGGTTTGTTTTTTGGTAGGTGGCTTTTTTTCAACAATCTTTTCCAGTTTGTTTGGTACACGGGAGATGAGAATTTTAATATTGGGGTTAGATGGAGCAGGAAAAACCACAATTCTATACAGGTTACAAGTTGGTGAAGTTGTAACCACCATTCCTAGTAAGTATTTTTTTTCCTAAATGAAATGTGATTCATAGCATGTAATGCAATGTTCTTATCTCCTCTTATACATTTATTAATTGAAGTGTCTTAAAATCTTAAGACTACTTCACCTTCCTTTATCATATGGGTTGCACAAAAAATGTAAATACATAATTTACTAAATATTACAAATATTACTAAAGGAAATTTTATAACATCTGAACAAATACTCTATGTATAGGGTAATTTTTTCCTCCTATAAGGAAATCAGGATTTTCCAATACTGGCTTTTCAGCTATAGAATGAATTTATTTCCTTGTCGGATTTATATGCCACTGGAATCAATGAAGACTGAATAATGTACATTTCAGATATCTATAGATCAGGTTAAACAATAATAAAATTACAATACAAAAATCATAGTACATTCATATGTAAATTCTGGGAACAATAGTTACGTACTAGTATTTTATAAGTTTTTGCAAAACATTTACATTAATGAAATATTTCAAAACCAGGCAACAACATAAAACCTCCAGCCAAGTTTGATAGGCTTTCCTAAAAACCACTAGGATAGGAACCATTAAACTTTCAGTGGGTGCCATTTTAGAAAAAGCAATATTTGAATTGAGTTTCTTTCATGAGATCTGCTGATGACATTATGAAGGGATATGGAGAGAGCCTACATTATGATATCATGAGATAAGATATAATTGGGAATAAGCAAGCAATTATATGAAAGCAGTAGTTGTATGTATGAAAGCACTTACAGTTGCTATCTGCTCGTTGAGCAGGAATCATACGTCAAGAAGGACCCCTAAATTCTGTCTGGGAAAACATAACCTAAAAAAGGAATCTGCCTAGAATTGGATGGCTCTTCTGCAACTACAGCCCTTCTCACCTATCCCGCCCAAATAGGGAAGGGTGTAGGTTATTCAATATTTATTATTTGCATTTATAGTCTCCCGTCTCATTTATATGCATCTTGACTTACAAAAAATTAAAACAATATAAAACAACAGAACAATAGAAAAGTTTAAAAACAATATAAAAATCATATTGAAATCAACAAAATTTATAAAATTCACACCTGAGGTAATCACATCCACCAATAGCCCTCACTACTTAAGGACAAGGCATAGAGTGCCTCTTTCAGGGAGACAGCAGTCTCTATAAGGATACAATTACCTAGTCCAGCTTCTTGTCATCTCAAAGGCTTTCATCAACCAGTAATGGCAGAGAATCATGTCTACAGACTACAGAGTTGATACCCCAAAATCATATCTATTTCCTCAGGATTTACAAGTTCAACTTCATTCAAGATAATTGATAGTTGTGGTTTTGCTCACCTGTTAGGACCTGCCCAGATACAAGTGATTTTATCCTACAGATGTCTAAAAATTCTTCACACAATTCTTCCATCCTTCCCTAATAAAGTCCAAGGCACTTTTAGAAAAAGTTATATAGATACAGTGAGCAAAGACATATTGATATTTTGGCTATATTTTTAATAATATGGGTATTCCTGGACTTATAACCACAATTGAGCACAACATTTCTGTTGCTGAGCAAGACAAGTGAGTTTTGCCCCAGTTTATGACTTTTCTTGCCACGATTAAGTGAATCATTGCAGTTAAGTTAGCAACATGATTGTTAAGTGAATCTGGCTTCCCAATTGACTGCTTGTCAGAAGGTTGCAAAAGGTGATCACATAATATGACACTGCAACCATCATAAATACATGCCAGTTGTCAAGCATCCAAATTTTCACCATGTGACCATGCATGGTAACTTCGAATGGTCACTAAACAAATGATTGTAAATCGAGGATTACCTGTACTGAATATTATTCAGTAGTAATAACAAATTTATTTGGAAATTAGAAAACAATCATGCAATATTTACTGTATTCAAACTACAAATACATTTGAATATCAATTGTTTTTAATGTGCTAGTTAAATTTTGTTTTCTCTTTTAGCAATTGGTTTTAATGTTGAAACAGTCACCTACAAGAATCTAAAGTTTCAAGTCTGGGACTTAGGAGGACAGACTAGCATCAGGTAAAATGGTTCTGAAACCACAACAAATCTAAATATTTCACTGAATGTTGTGATATTTTCACAGTTTACAAGAAAATGTCTTTATATATCAGAAAACAATTCTTTGGGTTAGGCTTTCACACACAGATTAAGCAGTGAATAGTTGTATCAGTTTCTACAGAGTTTGCCATTACAGTTAAGAAAAATATTTTTAGGCTGTAAAATACATTTATGTATAAAGAACAGTCTGAAATTTCAAGTACCTTTTGAAGGAACTGAAGGTGCTAGTTGTTCAATTGTAGATGAAGGATACGGGGGGGGAAACATTTTATAAGCTTTTGGATATCTATGGCTTTGATATCAATAGATAAACTTTGTTTTAAAACTCAAAATTTACAAAGCTTTGATTTTACAACTACTAAGAAACACTCTTGAAAGCTATGAATTCTCTTTGATATAAGATACAATTTACATTTTTGTTTTCTTTTCTAGACCATATTGGCGATGTTACTATTCCAATACTGATGCAGTTATCTATGTAGTAGACAGCTGTGATAGAGACAGAATTGGAATTTCAAAATCTGAGCTTGTTGCCATGTTGGAGGTATGAAGTAATAAAATGGCTCTGGATACTGCATTTAAAATTAGGCTCATAATTATGAAAAGGTGTCTTACCCTGATGCTATTCCTGTTTCATTTTCAAGTAAAAATGCTTTTTTGTTACTAATCCAGGCATCATTTTAGTTTACCCTTTAGATGAGCTTAATTTGTTTATTCTTTTGGAGGCTTTGGACTTGTATATATTAATATCTGCTAATCTGTGATTCGGTATTAACAGTATGCTGATGATGCCCAATTATATCTTTCAACTCTGGGCCAGCCAATTGAGGCTATTGAGGTTCTGTCCTAATGCCTGCAGTCTGTGAGTTAGGATTGGGAGGTACCATCTCTTTCAGTCCCACCAAGATATAGTGACGGTTAGTGTTTTGACCACCCAGATCTGGGGATATTCCAACTTTGACTTTTGATAGCATGATACTTCTCCATTCAATGGTAGTACAGAGTTTAGGAGTCTTCCTATCCTCACAGCTCCTGCTTGATGAACAGGTGGTAGCTGTGTAAAGACCTTTGCTCTGCTTCATTTGGTGCACCAGTTGCACATTGATTTGGTTGTCCTTCAGTTACATGCCCTGGTCACATCATGGCTTAACTACTGCAATGTGCTCTATATGGAGGTGCCCTTGAAAGCAACACAGAAGCTTCAGCTGGTCCAGAATGCAGTGGCACAGGCAGTGATGGACATGCCTCCGTAAGCCCATGTAGCACCTCTGCTTTGCAAGCTGCACTGGTTGCCAGTTTGCTTCTGGATGTGATTTAAAGTGTTGGTTGCTACCTATAACAGCCTACATAACAGAGGTCTGTTTACTTGAGGGACTTCTTGTCTTCTGTAGTATTTTCCCAGCCAGTTCAATTTGGCAGAGTTGGCGCGATCTAGTTCCTTCGATTAAACAATGCCTTCTTTTGGAACCCCGGAAGTGCATGTCAAGAGGGAATGCAGTTTCCACAGACTTGAATAACCCCTACCTTGTTGGTATTTTGATGAGGACAATTGACTTCCTCTTCCTTGTTCCCATCAGGGTTTGTTTTTCCTGTCATCTCTGTTCTTTTATTTTGTACTATTTTTGTGTTTTTCTACCGACTTGAATAACCCCCACCTTGGTATTTTGAAGGGCCCAGAATACATGGCCTCATCCATTGATGAGGACAATTGACTTCCTCTTCCTTGTTCCCATAAGGATTTGTTTTTCCTGTCATCTCTGTTCTTTTATTTTGTACTATTTTTGTGTTTTTCTATTTCTTGTTTTTAAATGTTTTGTAAACTGCCCAGAGTCACTTGGAGTTTGGGCAGAAAATGTAATAATTATTATTCACTTTAGAATCATGCAAAAGAGGAAAAAATAGAAATTTTGGTAATGTGATTTTCTGTTCTCCGAGGCTAGCAGGGATCATTTCCTCTCCCCAACAGCTATAGTTTCTAAGGGGAGATGAATAAGAGGTCACTAAGCTTTATATACCATATTTTTTGGAGTATAAGACACTCCAGAGTATAAGACGCACATTAGTTTTTGGGGAGGAAAACAAGAAAAAAAAAATTCTGCCTCTGCCTACCAGCATCCATCGGTATTCATCTGGCTAGCGTCCTTGCAGCAAACAGCCTGGTCAGCTTTAGCACGTTATTGCAGCCTGATTCAGCACGAGCAGCTGATTGGCGGTTGGATCGGCCTCCCGGAATACTGCCAATCAGCTGCGGTGATCGGCACAGCCCATTGCCGCCTCTGCGCGTCACATTTTTGGCCTCCGCACGCTGTTTTCGGCCTCCGCGCACCACGTTTTCGACCCATTCCAGGCTGCAGGGATCGCCACAGTACATCGCCACCTCCATTCGTGTTTTTGGCTTCTGCACACTCCGTTTTTGGCCTCGTTGCGTTTTCGGCCAGTTCCAGGCGGCAGGGATCAGCCGAAAACAGGGCGCGCGGAGGCCAAAAATGCGACACGCGGAGGCGGCAATGTGCTGTGGCGATCCCCACAACCTGGAATGGGTCTAAAACAGAGCGTGCGGAGGCCAAAAACATGATATGCAGAGGCCGAAAACGGCCAAAGGGTGGGGGTGGGCGGGGCTTCGGCAACATTCGCTGTATAAGACACACAAACATTTCCACCCACTTTTAGGGGAGGAAGTGCATCTTATACTCTGAAAAATACAGTAATCTGCGAATTACTGCAAATCAGGGACATAGCAGGGCTGATAAGAAACCCTTTCCTTTGTTGCTGAGAATGCTGTTGCATGCCAGTTTATTTTGGTGGAACTAAGCCTTTGTCCAATCACACTTGAAGCTAATAGATTCACCTTTTTGGCCTAAACTCCAATGAGTTCCTCTTCAAACACATTGGATTATTTCAACCAAATAAGCTCTATACAGGCTTTCAGGACTATTTACAAGTAGTCCTCGACTTATAACCATTCGTTTAGTGACCAATTGAAGTTACAACGGCACTGCAAAAAGTGACTTATGACTGTTTTTCACACTTAACTGTTGTAGCATCCCCAATATCATGTGATCAAGATTCAGACACTTGGCAACCAATTCATATTTATGGTTGCAGTATCCTGGAGTCATGTGATCACCTTTTGCAACCTTCTGATAAGCATAGTCAATGCGGAAGCCAGATTCACTTAACAACTGTGTTACTAACTTAACAACCGCAGTAATTCACTTAACAACTAGCAAGAAAAATCATAAAATGGGGCAAAATTCAATTAAGAACAGTCTCACTTAGCAACAAAAATTTTGGGCTCAATTGTAATCATAAGTCAAGGACTACCTGTACTAGCATTCTGTTAAATAGATTTCATTGCCTGACAGAGGCTAGTATTCACAAATTTCTTTTCTTATTACAGAGTCACTATCTCTACTTCTAATTTCTCCATGCAGAAATAAGATGATGGGCTTCAGAAAGTTCTGTGGTAGTCATTCAGTGTTGAAATAAATGTCTAGATCAGTGATGGCGAACCTTTTTTGGTCCGCGTGCCAAAAGGGGGGGTGCGCGCGTGCTAGCGCATGCGTGCCCACACCCATTTCCCCCCCCCCCCCCGCTTCCCCGCGCCCCCC
>QLTV01004398.1:615676-630838 GCA_003457575.1 Thermophis baileyi
AGGGGGGCGGGGGTCATTGAATTATGGGTGTGGGCACTCACGCGCGTGTGATAGCGTGCGCGCGTGCGCTTTCGGCACCCAAGGAAACAAAGGTTCGCCATCACTGGTCTAGATGCTTGTTGCTACCTTAATTCTTTGGGGGCCAAAAAAGAAATGAAATTGATCTAGGATTTTTTTGTTTCAATGTGAAAATGCAAGAAATTTGTCTTTTAGATGTTGGGCAAATTGCAGGGTATATCCCAGATAACTTTCAGTGCAAGTCTGCATTACACAGCGAAGGAGGGACAGTCCAGTGTTGCTGTCTATCAAAAGAAAATGTTAATTCTTTTACTAAATCTAACCCAGGTTGAGTAACCCACTCATTGTTTAACTGTCTCTGTGGCCCTGTGATTAAGCTGCTCCATAGTGGAAGCATAATTTTGTATTGAAAATCTAATATAATCTTTTGACTGCTCTTTTAGGAAGAAGAATTAAAGAAAGCCATTTTAGTGGTATTTGCAAATAAACAAGATATGGAACAAGCCATGACTCCTACGGAAATGGCAAATGCACTTGGACTCCCAGCTCTAAAAGACAGAAAATGGCAGATATTCAAAACATCTGCAACAAAAGGCACTGGACTTGATGAGGCTATGGAGTGGTAAGTGTTATTGTTCTGGATCCCTTAGAAGATTACTTATTAGGACTGTGCAAGAAAAAGGAAAAGCTGATTAAGAGCACATGGGGGTTGGCAGTGCTCATGTAGTATATCAGCAGTTCCTTGAAGTAGTCTAATCTGAATCCATGATCACAGTAAGAGAGACTGACTAACCTTGAAGTAGCATATTGAGCTTATATAGAAATTTACAGGAAAAGCCACATTTCATTTAAGGAGATACCAACAGATGCTGAAGCATATTCCAAATCACTTTTCCCTCTTTGAATTTGGATCTCTGCACAGTCCTAGTGCATATTATAGAAACCCAGAATACATAAAGATGAATTTATTACTTTATTTTTATAATGTTTGATCTTTAAATTTCAAAACAATTTATTTTTTTCAGGCTGGTTGAGACCTTGAAGAGCAGACAGTGAAACTGTGACTTGAAGTTTTCTTCATTGGTTATGTGAATAAATGCAATGCTGTAAATAGGATTGACAGATTATCTTTTGAAAAAATGGCGTTCCTGTGCAATCACTCTGAAAGTTTGCATACTATATTTACTTCATTATCTTGTGTAAGTTACGTAACATAAATTTTTATGATACTCATTACTGAATATTGGCTAGAAAAATTGGAATAAATCTTTATTTTAAATGTCTGAAACTATTTAACACTAATAAATATTTAACTGTCTACATTTTTGTCTCATGCTAGTTATCTATAAGGCATTCCCATTTGAAGGTGAATTAAGGCACATTTTTTGTGTAACCTGTTTCTAAAAGTCAGGAATATTGGGTGAAGCTGTGAAAATTTATGTGGGCTTTTAAAAATTGCTTAAACCATCATATTATACTTACACCTGTTCCTTCAGGGAAACGTGTAAGTAAAAAATCACCTTGATCCTTATTCAGGTAGTCCTCGACTTACGACCACAATTAAGCCCAAAATTTATGTTAAGTGAGACATTTGTTAAGTGAGTTTTGCCCCATTTTACGATTTTCCTTGCCACAGTTGTTAAGTGAATCACTGCAATTGATTTAAGTTAGTAACCTGGTTAAGTGAATCTGGCTTCCCCACTGTCTCTCCTTGTCAGGTCGCCCATGACCTTGGGAGAAAGATGAGTCAGTTGCCAAGCATCTGAATTTTGATCACATGATCATGGGGATGCTACAAAGGTCATAACTGAAAAACGGTCATTTTTCAGTGTCATCGTAACTTTGGTCACTAAATGAACTGTTGTAACTCAAGGACTACCTGTATATCCTTTTCTTAAATACAGTGTGTTGCAGAGATACGGGAATGGCTCCCTAGCATTTTCACAGAGAGAAACTAGATGATTCTATCAAGTATCCCCCTTCATTATACTGGAAAACACAGGAATAGAAACCCCTTTCATGGAGTCACAAGTGATGTTAGAAGAAAAGTAAAATGCCCTAAAATTTTTATAAAGTTTTTTTATAAAGTGTGTCAATAGTTCAGTTTAAAATGAAAAGCCAAGTTCCTAGATCATAATAAAGCAAAAAGGAACTTGTTTTCAACTTAATACCAGTGGCACCTGCAGGGTGCCTGACCCATGTACATATGAGACAGAGCTTGCCTCCCAACACTGCCACTGCTATCTTACCTGTTTTGGCACACACAATAAATTCTGCTACTCAGTGCAATGTTTGAATCTCACCACTGGTGGCTTGTTCAACAAACCATGACTTAGCAAACTATGGACCGAATCTGACCTAGTAACTGTAAGCTTAAAATCAGAGAATCCAGCATATGCAAATGTTTTCTATAATGTTGAAAGAACTGGTACAGTGCACAAATTAAAGAAATTTAGCTGATATTGAAGTGGAAAAATACAATATTTCACTAATGCTGTTTGAAAGAGGTATCCTTCTCATCAAAATAAATTAGATGGAAAGAGATTAAGCCAGTTTCACAATGAGAAATTTTGATTATGAAAAAACTAATGTCATGCTTGCTGGTACGAAATAAACTCTTAATGCTACAAGTAAATGTACCAAAATAACTTTAGCACACAGTTATGAATAAAGTGTTTTAATCAAGTTTAATAAAAAACACATTTACCACAAGCTGTACATTAATGTACAATAATCTCTGGACAACTAAAATGGCTGAGAACTCCCCATCCTTAATCACAGGCCTTCTCACTGAAATGATTGAAGATTTTACAGATTTCTCAATATTACCACCAGTTGAACAGGATTTACAAAGAATAAAAATTATAAATAAATATTTAGTAAGCCCTGTAGGTGTTTCTTTCTGAAAACAAAAGTATGGTTTCTTGAAACAATCTCAAACCTTAAAAGGCGATGATGTGATAGTTAAGACTTTACTATATACTGCCTCTTAAACCATAGAAATACAAATTCTTAGTTGATAAAAGCTGTTGAATCTATTGTTCTTATTTTGTTAAAATCACATAAAAAGTTAAGCAAACATGAAAAGATTAAATGTTTTGTGTATAAAGTTATGTGATAAAGAGTTTTATTCAACCATTGCCAAATCTTTTAATGCATGGCTTCTTTGTTTTTTGGCTTTGTAACCAGGCCGTAGAAATTCTATTTTTCTCTTCTTTGCTTCAATTTTATTCTTATGCCTCTTTAACTTCCTCTTGGCAGCAATCTCAGGATTAGCAACAGCCTAATGGAAAACAAAGAATCATAATATTTTGACAGTCTCTCATTTCATCCACACCTTCTGAAATTGCCTGGTTTTAATAAAACCTCTCATGACAAATGAGATGGCCATTTTTTAAAAGCAAATGCAGGTGAAAAATGAAGTAGATACTAACCTGTAGGGCTCTCTGCTTCTTTCGTTTAACTCTCCTCTGACTGGCTTGTTTTTGCACAAAAGCAAATGAAATTGAAAAGTCCTCCAATCCAACTAATTTCTTCAATAGTTCTATGATTTCTTGGGAAAGATTCTTTAGAGTTGGATCTGGCAAGGATATGATTTTCATTACTTAAAATCTGAGGACAGAAACTGAAGTATGCTATCAATTGTTCAATCTTCTGCACAATTGTCCAGGTGTAGTATACTCTACAAAGTTCCATAAAATATAATATTCAAATGAAGGCTATTCAGAAATCAGCATTAGTATTTAATTTTCACACCAAAAATATTATTTGAAATACACTTTTTTAAAGAGCCATCACTTTTTATAGGAGAAAACAGGCTCTTTTCATCCTCAGCCACCTCTTTCGGTATAGATTAAGTGCAGCTTGCCAAGCCATCTCAGCCCCAAGAGACTCTACCTAAATCATCAATTTTCAATAAAAGTTCCGCTTAAGTAAATCTTAGAATCTGGATACACTAAACTGCAGTTAACTTAGACGAAAGAGGCCTTTCTTATCTCTGCCTGATAGCTGTGCAAGAAGAGTAAAAAGGAAAGAGGTGACTTTACAGTGAGAGCAGAAAATAATTAAGCAAGGTAGCTAACCTGAGGCTCACTCACATAACATGAAGCCAGTAATGCTTGATTAAAGCCAAATATTTAGTACAGAAATAAATGCATGGGAAACAGCAGTGATTGTTTTAGGTTTTGACCCACCAAGCTATTTACATATAGCAAGGATTTTTCGCTTAATCTCTTATTGCAGAATGCAGCCAAGCTATCTGAATCCAAGAGCTTGCATTGTAGTCAACTATTGGGCCGTTACAAGGGGCAAGTGAATATATAAAGCAGCCTTTACTGACATACTGTTTTCCAGATACGGTTGGACCTCAAGTTTCATAATTCTTATGCAATCTGACTGATAAGATACAAGGAATTTTGAGTTTCAATATCCAATACATGAAGGGGATACAAGAAGAGGTTGAGTCAGGATTTCAGAGCATAGCAGATTATTTTTGCATCCTGATACCTAGATGAATCATTTGCCATATCAAAATAAGACAGTTTAGAAATACACAGAAAATACTGTGTCTCACACCAATTGCCATGTATAAAAAGCCTCCACAGTTACTTTATATGCATTGTAGAGATGAGAGACACGCAATCACTTCACTATATAACACCCAGAATGGAATATTGACATTTAAAAGAGCAGTAGTTGCAAAGAAACAGAACCTCAATAAGAACTCAATCTTTTAGACCAAAATTAATATAGTGTAATATTATGTAAAGTTGTTCACTCCAAAAAGCATGTTGCCAATAATCAGCTTTTTAAAACAATCAAAATTATAAGTAGAAAAGTTTCATATGTTCTTATTTAAATTTTTTAGAAGATTTAGCAATCCTACAAGTTTTAGAAGATTTAGCAATCCTACAAGTTTTAAACTTTAGTAATTTATTAAATTTTAAGAAAATTATGTTAATGAGCACCATATAAAACTCTTGCAGGTGTTGCCAAACCTCCCTCTTCCTCTATTTTAAGCATTAATAATAGATCCATTCTACTGGAAAAATCTTGAAAGCTTGCTAGGTGTTTTAAAATATGGAAAGTATAAAATAAACGTTTTTATGCCAACTGCCTGAGTGCAAATTCCCTTACCTTGTTCTGCATACGTGCTACTCAGTTCTCTATATAGAGGGGCTATGATTATTGGAAGATACGGTTTTACCCTCTCTTTCCCAAGGTCAACTGCAATAGCACCAAGAAACTTAAAGATGCAGGTTCTCTGAAGAGGCAAGCACATTTGGTCAACAGATTAGCCCACAAAGCAATAGAACAACCCAAAGATGTTAACAATTAGTGGCAAGGGGATACTTTCTCAGTGAAAGTTGGAAAGTACAAACATTTTCCAGCAGTTCTGACGAGAGTTTGATTTGCTCA
The DNA here is from genome assembly GCA_003457575.1 of Thermophis baileyi. NCBI lineage: Eukaryota > Metazoa > Chordata > Lepidosauria > Squamata > Dipsadidae > Thermophis > Thermophis baileyi. The sequence continues at coordinate 621,113 of QLTV01004398.1, forward strand.
ATATCTAATTTTAAGCCTAATTTGATCCTGCTTCCTCTTCTGTGCCTACAGCCCTCTTCTCCAAACCTTTCATTTTTGTATCTCTTCTTCTTACAATGCCTGGCAAGGCCAAGTGCACTCTAAGTAGCATTTCTCAGCACTCCATAGACCATACCCCTTGAATGCAACTGCAGGACCCAGCAGTCATCTGAAGAAAAAGAGGCAGAAAGATTCTTTTTCTCTTTCCCTCATTATATTTGCAGGGTGAAAACCCAAATGGCTTCTTTCAGTTTAACTTTGAGGTGAGCATTACCTTAAAGATAATGCTCACCTCAATATGAACCTTGTTCATATTTTAGCACAATTACTATTAGAGCAGCGGTTCTCAACCTGTGGGTCGCGACCCCTTTGGGGGTCGAACGACCTTTTCACAGGGGTCGCCGCACGCGCTAGCCCGCCATCTTGGAAATGCTCCCAGTTCGGCCGTGCCTGCAGGTCGCCGGACAGCCGGTAGCCACAGAAGCGGGTGACTTCGCCCACCCGCCCGGACACCGCCATTTGAGTTCTTTTACCCTCTGCGCATGCGCAGAACGTTTTGCACATGCGCAGAGGGTAAAAGAACTGAAATGGCGGCGTCCGGGCGGGTGGGCAAAGTCTCCCGCTTCCGTGGCTACCGGCTTTAAAAAGGTTGAGAACCACTGTATTAGAGTCTCTGTGCCCCAGGTTTTATTAAGTAGGTAATTTAAAAAGCAAGACTTCTTGGATTGGAACAGGTTTCAAAAACCAAAACAAAATAACAGTATAACTTGAGCAAAAGCAGCAAAGAGAATTGAAGCGAGGATCTTTTGCTCATTTAAATTCTGCTCTTCCTATGAAGTTAAGGACAACTGATGCCGGATGCCTTCTTGCCCTGAACTGGAAAAATGTTGCTCCCACTTGCATGCCCATTTATGAAAGTATCCTGCTGCCCTGCTTTTTTTTAACCATCTGCGCTTGTGAACTGTAAAAGTCACTGATACCTTGACAGTATTTTCTGAGCTGAAGGTGTTATCTGCAGAAGACAAACCAACCTTTAAAGAATCTTTGGGTGAATGAGCAGCTTCTCTTGTTGCCATGACTAGGAGTTTTTTCATCACCCACAACAAACTGGCTGGACTGCTCTTTTCTTTTGCCTCCATACCCGAAATCTCTTTCTCATCTTCGCTTCCTAAGTCACCCTGATCTTCAGTTTCCCAAACCACATCCTCACCAATCTCTTTGCCATCTTCTGGAGTAGGAGCCAGAAGGTACAGTACTTTGGATACAAACAGTAAATTCTTTATAACCTTCAACACAAAGAACAACAAAAGAAAGATATGCAAATGACTTATAAAATGTATATAATTATTATGTATAGTATAGTATAGTATAGTATAGTATAGTATAGTATAGTATAGTATAGTATAGTATAGTATAGTATAGTATAGTATAGTATAGTATAGTATAGTATAGTATAGTATAGTATAGTATAGTATAGTATAGTATAGTATAGTAATGTATATAATTATAAAAGTTTTAAGACAGGCTCTAAATGAACTTTTTTAGCTACTTCATTAAACATCTTGTTTTATGACTTCTAGTTTTTTCAACATGCTGTCAGGTGGATTCTGGGAGTTGAATCCACGTATCTTAAAGTTGCTGAGGCTGAGAAACACTCCTTTAAGCCTACTGCAAAAGCGGAAGATTTAGCATGATTGTCATCAGTAGTGGGTTCCACTTACCTTTGCTACCGGTTCGGGAACGGGAGTGTACGGGTGTGCGCATGTGTTTGGTGTGCGCGCAACGCTTCTGCGCATGCGCAGAGCGTTTTTGATGACATCCAGGTGGGTGGGCGGAGCCTCCCGCCGCTGCTACCGGTTTGCCGTACTGGTACGAACCGGTAGCAACCCCTGATTATCATGCCATTTGAGGCTCCATGTTTCCCAAGTTAAGAGTTCTTTGCCAAGATATAAAAATAATATTCTTACAACAAGAAATGTATGTACAGCAGGGGTTGGAACAATAATTCCTGACATGTAGAACAGTCTAAATTCCTTATGTACTGAATGCATCAGATAACTGAACAATTTATTAAAAGAAATGGCTATAAGGGGGAAAAAAGCCAAAACTGAGAAAATAATTCAGATTACAAACATACCATAAAAAAGGCTATTCATGCTTGAGACTAAACATATCTGGAGTGCAGTCAGGTCCAGGAACTTGTGACTACCTTTTGAATGGCATAAAATCTGGCTATCATTTATTAATCTTTCTGATCTCGAACTCTTACATATGTTTCAACTATGTGTTCTTTCAGCAAATGCATTATAAACACAACAAAGTGAAAATTCTACTTAATAATTTACCTGTTCTCCAAGATTGTAGCTGAGAAATTTGGATTTCAGCTGATGGCAGAAAGCTAAAGCAAGTGTTTTCATCTGTAAAGGAACATGTAAGACAAAATAATATGATATATCTGGTTCTAAATTTGGGGCATAAGTAAATCACTCTCAAAGAAGTAACAATTAAAATACAACAAAAAGAATAAGCTCTAGCACTGAAGATCTATAACTAACAAAACCAATAAATTATATTGAAATTAATATTGATTTCTGCTCCATCCACCAACTGGAATAGCAATAGCACTTAAACTTATATACCGGTTCATAGTACTTTACAGCCCTCTCTAAGCGGTTTACAGGCTCAGCATATTGCCCCCAATAATCTGGGTCCTCATTTTACCAACCTCGGAAGGGTGGAAGGCTGAGTCAACCTTGAGCCAGTGAGAATTGAACTGCTGGCAGTTGGCAGAATTAGCAATACTGCATTCTAACCACTGCGCTACCACAGCTTGGAATATGCAGCAATATAAGTAAGATAGTAAGATAACCTTTTCACTAAGTTCCTCTATTAAGAAAATTGTTGCTGATGGCTCATGTGTCACTTGTTTATTTTCTGTTTTTCTTTTGCTCCATTTATTAACAAGTTCTTCTGGCTTGTGAGAAGCAAACAGCAGGCCAAAAATCTGAGCAGAAGTCAGCCACACCCAGCTGTGTGGGTACCATAAATGGGACTGTACATGACCTTAAAAACGGAGAAAAAAGACATCACTTGAATGAATTATTTATATGCAGGGACATAAAACACGGTTATAGCAATAGCAATAGCACTTAGACTTATATACCGCTTCATAGTGCTGTACAGCCCTCTCTAAGCGGTTTACAGAGTTAGCATATTGCCCCCAACAATCTGGGTCCTCATTTTACCCACCTCGGAAGGATGGAAGGCTGAGTCAACCTTGAGCCGGTGAGATTTGAACCGCCGAACTGCAGCTAGCAGTCAGCTGAAGTAGCCTGCAGTGCTGCACTCTAACCACTGCGCCACCTCGGCTCTGGTTATGCATTACACACTTTTAAAATGCAGTCTTCATAATAAACATGCCAGGCACCAATGCTTCTTTTTGCAGCAATGTAATGTTGAGAGCCAGTTTGGTATACTGGTTAAGATCTCAGGCTAGAAACCATGAATTCTAGTCCTACTTTAGGCACAAAGCCAGCTGGGTGACTTGGGCCAATCACTTTCTCTCAGCCCTACAGAGGAGGCATTGCAAGCCACTTCTGGAAAACCTTGCCAAGAAAATTTCAGACACTTGTCCAGGCTGTCTCTGAGAATTGGACACAACTGAATGGAAGAAAAAAAATGTTACTACTAACCCCAAATGTTGATCAGAATCTCATGGTGTTTGTTTAATTGAACAATGTTGCACTCATCGATTAGTTTAACAAGCAAAGTTAGGAAGCTGAAGAGCAATCTGTCTGCCAGCTTTTCATCAGTCTCTTCTTTAACCTTAAAAAAAAAGTGAACGTGGAAGATAACAAATTATATTCTGCAGAAACAATAGTGTTCAAGTAATTAATACATCCCTTACTAGTCTTCATAGCCTGGTTTAGGTTGCTGCCTACTGATAATACTGATATAATATTGAAAGTTCAACTGCAAATGGGGACAATGGGTCTATAATCTGAAACAACTGAGCAGAAAACACAAACTCTTTTCTGATAAGGTTCCACATTCAATTTGAAATTTGCAAAGGATTTCCTAGCCAAAGGAACACAAAGAATGGATGATCATCACATCTCTTCACACAGAAGTCACCATAAACTGCATATTTTGGCTTCCTAATAATTTTTCCTTCTTTTATCCAGAAAACTCCACAACAGTCTCCTTCCCTCTGTTGTTATGGATATAGGGAAACAGTAGGAAACTTTTCCCAATTAAGATCATGCTATCTCTAAACTGAATCTTTATAGATAGTCAGTTTAATTATGAAATCCATGGTCCATTCTGAAAATATCTATGTACTAATATGTCATATATTACCCTGGCATCTTTCATCTGCATCACAAATGGATACGCCATGATTGCTGGCAAAGCTAACACATGCCAGATTTTACAGCACTGAAAATGGAGCTCTTATACTAATAGATCAAGGCCTATATTCAACATTCATCTTAATAGTTTGCCACAACGATCAAACATAACATAGATACTCAACCACTCATTTCCTTCATACCCACTGAGGAAAACTATTCACCTGTAGCTTAAACAGCTTATAGAATAAAAACTCTTTTCCCCTATTTTACTTTCCCCTTCCCTCCTTATTACAACTACAATTTATTATCTATCTCTTAAAACTCTTTCAATAAGGCTCTTTTACACTTCTTGGAAAAATGACATGTTTCTGCCAAAAATAATTTGATAGATTTCTTTCATGAACCTGCCTTCTTATAAAATAATGAAGCATTTTGTCTCATTTAGGTGTTTGATCAATATTCTCAGCTTTTCAATTTCCCAGAAACATTATTGCTAATTAAAATACTTACTTCTTCAAAATTTGAGGGATGAATTTCTCTCTCGATAACAGGGAGAATGGTTCCAAGCCTTTTCTCAAATTCAATTTTTTCAGCTTCAACAAATGCTCCACAGGCTTGAGCAGCTAATCTCTTATGTACACTCTATCAGTAAAGACAATCTCTCATAAATAAGACATTTTGCAAAAAAAAAAAAAAACCTAGACAAACTAGTACTATTTGTCATTCTTTGTGGTGAGGGAAGTAAATACATCAATTTGTGTGAAGGAAGGAAGTATAAACTAATACAAAAACACAAAAAAAAAAAAAAAACAAAAAAAAAAAAAACATTTAAAAAAAAAAAAAAAAAACCTAGACAAACTAGTACTATTTGTCATTCTTTGTGGTGAGGGAAGTAAATACATCAATTTGTGTGAAGGAAGGAAGTACATCAATTTTGTTTACCCAACAAAATATAGAAGAAAAGAGTTTTCTGAATCCCTATCCCTAAGGAATACCAACTATATGGAAGATGGTAGAAGTTCTCTGTTATTGCCCACCCCTTCTCTAGAATGGCATCCTAACCCTGCCCGACTCCCAAGATCAAATAATCCCCAGTGCTTTGGGTGGTTTTATAGAATCATTAAAACCTGACCAAAAAGATTTTGAGGTATGAGAATTGATCCTCCCTGTAGGATAAGGTTTGTATGGTTAGTGTCTTCCTTGAGCTAAGGTTCTTACTACTCATTACTGTTTATTGTATTATGGTTTGCTGTGTTTTATTTTCATTGTAATATTAAAGGTAGGTAAGCTACTCGGAATGAGTTTTGATTGAAGCAGCATGTAAATACAACTGAATAACAATGTATTTCCTTGTTACAAATAACAAATTTAACAGTTCCTACTGTGAGAACTGCTGCTGACCTCTACAACCATGATAAGAAATAACAGTCAGAACTCAGCCTGCTCAAGAATACGATTTGTAACTTCTTGAAATCAGTTCCTTCAATGTGTCACATGGTGCAAACGCTAAAGCCACCTGGTCTACCTACAGATAAATGAATCCTTTACATGCAAGGAGGCTCAAACTGTTAAGTGTGTCTCCCTTACCAACAACATGCTCAGCCATAATTCTGAGTGGAGATTTTAATCCCACAAGAAAATGAATGCTAAATGCCTTGTAATAAAATAAGTGTTCTACAAAGAAAGTTCAGTTGGTTATAATTTTTCTTAGAATAAAAGTTAGACTCTTGACATTCCCTTATTTTATTCATGCCGATTAAAAGACTAATTGCCAATGACAACCTACACTTCTGCCCCATATAGTACCTTTTTACTTGTAAACCACGAAGCAACCAAGGAAAACATCAGGTCTCGGTTTGCAGGACTAATTTTGCTGAGAAGATTTTTGATCGCCAGTGCCGCCATCCTCTTGCACTTTGCTGAATCATCATTTACTATCATCATACATAATGGGACAAAGAATAGGCCACAAAACTCATGCAATAAGCCCTGCAGAAACAAAGTAGGAATCATACAGGCTGCAAATCTCTAGAATGACAGTTTTCCCCTGTAAACCACAATGAAAGAAAGATCCACATCAAGACAATCAAAATACAGCCACTCCTTGTTTAGCGGATACCTCATTTAGCAACTGTTCACAAATACGAAAAATGATTATCAGCATTTTCTGACCAATGCACGCATTTAAATTTCTGCACCTGACAACAATGTACGCCAGTATGAGAATAAGCTATACAAGTTGTCTCTAAATGAGACAACAACCAGTGATTTTTGCAGCATCTCTGTCTCTCTTTCTCTCTGTGACCATTTTGCTTCCTATTTAGGGAATGGATTGTGCTTGCTAAACAAGGAATGGTTGTATTCCATGTACAGATGAACATACAGCATTTTTTCTGCAACATGTTTCAGTTAAATAATACTGTCTCTAACAATTGCATATATTTCATAGTTCTTAAGAAATCAAGGGCCAAAAACACTCTAACTGCAATTAGCAAATGTATGTTCAAAAACGTTTGGACTACTTTTCACAGTATATACAAAATAACTTTAGGAAATGGCTTTGGATAAAAAGCTTCGTATTAAATAAGAAGGTGGGGGGATCTCCTAATAGAATAGCTAGGATTTAAACAGAAATAAAATCCAATCCATGCAATTCTTTATACCCAGAATACCCACAAATTCCAGAATACTCCTGCAACAAGCTATATGTTTACAGTTCCTCTGACTTTGCTTACAAATTTGATCCTGTACATATTTTCTCAGCAATCTCATCCCATTTAATGAAAGTTATCATAAACAGTCTTATTGAAACACTGCACTTATTTTACTTTAAAGAAAACATTAGAGCAGAGTTCCCCAACCTTTCTGGGTTGGCGGCCTGGAGGGGGGAGGGGCAGGCGCCTTTACGCACGAATGCGTACGTGCAAACGGGGCCACTAGCACCCACGCGACACTCGCTAGCACACCCGCACAGGCCAGCCACTCAAGCAGCCTGGTGGCCAACAGACCACGGGCTGGTAGTGGGCCGTGGCCCACAGGTTGGGGACCTCTGAATTAGAGGGTATTGTATCTGTGAGGTAACTGCACAATACCTGAGGGAACATTTCAAAGAGATAAGCAATCATTTCCAAAGCAGACTCTCTTCCCGTCTCATATTCATAACTAGAGTGAAAACAATTAACAGGGATATAGTTAATACTTCCAAAATTGCCAAGATTTTTGCCCAAACAGCACAATGCCTGTGAGCATTCAATTAGATTTATTCTTACATTTGTGTTTAGAAGCCCCAGATATATAAAACATTAAGCAATATATTTTGATCATACAGTCTGCCTATGACACTATTAGATGTGCAGGGTGCTTTTGCTCCTTTAATAGCGAAGAGAGGAAATAAATAAATATATATATGGCAATCTTTCATTCACAACAAAATGGGAGACAGACTGCTAGCAGCTCTTCCATCATCTCTTTTCAGCTGTTCAGCATGACAAGCTCTTTGCCAGAACCAAATTACCTGGTATATATATATTTTTTTTATGGACAGGATATCTAAGCTAAAAACAAAGCTATGCAAATGTCTATGTACTACATAAAGGTTTATTTAATAGAAGCATCCATGGCTTAGAAAATTCAAGCATTAATAGAAATTTGGCAATCTTAAGAAGATGCCATAGGCCAATTTCACAGCTTTCAGGAGGCTCCATATTCAGTCCTTGGCATCTTCAGATAAAGCGGGGATGGAGAACAATGCTATTTTATGACTTTTGGACTTCAGCTCCCAGAATTTCTGAGCCAGCCATGTTGGCTCAGGAATTCTGGGTGTTGAGGTCCACAAGTCATAATGGGACCATCGTTCCCCATCCCTGAGATAAAGGAATGAGAGAAAAGTTGATGAGAGACGCACTAATGGACAGCACAAACTTGGTAGGAAAATAAATAAGACCTATTACAGGATTTTGTTTAGAATGCATGCTTTTGTTTATCTCTGGGAAAACCAGAGAACAATTACAAAATAATCATTTAAAAGAAACAACAGAGCAAATATGTAATATTTATGCTCTTGTGGTTTCATTTGAGAATTATATCCACATTACTTACTTAAGCTGGGCAAGGATACACTCCAGGTTGGGTTTTAACTTTTTCCCAAGGGGATAATCAATTATGTATTTCAGGTAAATCTGGGGAGGAAATGAATAAGGAAAAATAATACTAATATAAATGGTTTAAGTATATTTTCAAATTTACAGAGGACAACTATCCAAGTGCTAGCAGGTGGAAAATCTTCATAAGTTAATCTCATTAATTTAAATTTAGCAGCCAAAATAATAATTAGCCAACATTGGAAAATGTAATGTAAGCAACACACACACACACACACACACACACACACACACAACCACATACACATTTTTAAAAATTGGGGACAGTGGCAAGGAAATTTATAAAATGGTTGGTGTACAAGTATGGAAGCAAAAAAAAGAATGTTTATATGATTCTAGTCCAAGCACATTAAGAGTCTACATCCCACAGTGGGTACACTTTCCATCTTAACTGTGGTCCTTCATCTGCTGGCAAACACCAACCAGTAAGCCTGTTAAGGGTCAGTTTAGCTCTCACCCCTTAGGTAATCATTATCTCTGATTTAATAAAATTATTTAAAATATCTTAGTGCTCCTAAGAATAATTATGATAATGAAAAGGACTTTTTTAACATGTCTACAAACCTGTCTACATTGAATTCGAACTTGCTCGCTTTGGCCTGTAACGGCAAAATCTGCAACCTTCTGCATGACACCTTCAATTTCTGGAACTATCAATTTTCTAGATAAAATAGCCTTTTAAAAAACAAAGACAATAATGTATGAGGCAGGGTGAAGTTGTTCTAATCTATCAAAAGCAACTTACAATAGAATTTTCCTTTCTTTGCCCTGGGGACAGTGGTGGGTTCCTCCCGGTTCGCCCGAACCGGTAGTGACCCGCTGGTGACCGCTGGTGACGTCATGGCGCCCGGTTCGGTCAGTGCCGGCCGGTGCTGGTCTGTGGGCGCCATCTTTTTTTTTGGAATTTTTTTGAATTTTTTTTTGGGGGGGGGAATTTTTTCCGGGTTTTTTTCTTTTGCGCATGTGCAGAAGCCAAGTTTCCGGCACTGCGCATGCGTCACCATCTTGTTTTCAACTTTTTTTTTCCACGAGGTGTGGCCATGCAGCACGGGAGGAAGCAACCGGCAGCAAGGTAAGTTAGAACCCACCCCTGCCCTTTGCCTTTTCCTGTGCCTGGGTGGGGGGGAAACACCTCATCCATCTTCCCCACCCAGGAGGCTCGGCGCTCTCGGAGGATGCTGTTTTGCCCAGCCTGG
>QLTV01004398.1:632327-671352 GCA_003457575.1 Thermophis baileyi
GGGAAGGAGGAAGGAAGGAAGGAAGGAAGGAAAGAAGGAAGGAAGGAAGGAAGGAAGGAAGGAAGGAAGGAAGGAAGGAAGGAAGGAAGGAAGGAAGGAAGGAAGACTTATGACCACAATTGAGCCCAAAATTTTGGTCGGTAAGCAAGAGCGTTGTTAAGTGAGTTTCACATTTTACACATTGGCCACACCTACCCGGTCACCTGACCACCAAGCCATGCCCACCTGAAGCTACGCCCACATGACCTCTAAGCCACACCCACAAAATAAGCCACGCCCACAGAGCCAGTAGTAAAAAAATTTAGAACCCACCCCTGCCTCGGGACACAAAAACATCACACGCCAGAAACCCAACTATTTAACCAATCTGAGCAAAAGGCAACCCTTGAGATATCCAATCGATAATCAAAATTATTTTGTGTCCAACCAGCCACTTTGGAAGTTGTCATCTCTTCTGATCTGCAGTCAGATGGGCAAGACTGGAATTCTGCTCACCTGATGAACAGCGGCTTATTTGCAAAGTGCTGGTGGCTTAGAACTAACCTGCTTGCTAAGATGCAACACAACAAGATGATGCTGAATAATATGCCGCAGGAGAAATAGCTAAGCTGAAGATATGATAGGCTGACGACTCATAGTTCAAAAACTTGAGGTCAGTATCAAGAGGAGACACTTGCACACCTGGCTTCCGATTCCAGGCTGGCTGATTTCATGAGAGGATTTTCAATTTTCACAAAAAAATACAAAATAAGTCATTCGGTTTTCAAGCAATAATTCTTAAATGACACTTTGTTACATTACTACCTTTAAGAGGCCAAAAGCAGTGGTTTGTCGTAATGAGTCATAAATATCTTCTTCAGCATATCCGAGCAAAACTTGCAGTTGTTTATCTGTAATCTGACTCTTTGTATTTCTCACCAGCAGAGTTACACACTGCAAATTAAAAATTTACATTAAAAACTTAATTATATGCTAATCTACCAAATAAAAAAGTTCTTATCTTACTTTATAGATGTGTAAAAACATCATTTTTCCCATGAAGATTACAATCCTAAATAGAATTAAATAGGGACTAAGCCTCCATTATTGTTTTTCAAATTAGTAGGATCTTTTCTCTCTGATGAATTAGACCCACATAACCCTTTTCTGAGGAGAGATGAAGCTATACCTTTTGAACTTTTTATTTTCTGCAGCTCAACATTATTTTTTAATTAGGCATGTTTTTAATTTAACATAAAATGGTACGCTGTGATTTAAATTCAATTCTTTGAATGTTCAAAAACATACAACAGGCAAATCCGCAGATATGAGGGTACATATAATAAAAATGATAAGTATTAGCGATAGGCAAGTTTTTGAATGATTTCCTTGTTTTGCTGTTAAGGACAGATGCAAATGAAAATGGAAAAAATTCCCATGACCCTGAAACTGGGTCAGATGATTACATAACACATTCCATCCCGCCCAGTTTCATTTATCTCCAAATGAGGCACCTGTGTAGTTCTTTATTTCTGCAGACACTGCTGTGTACAGTGGGTTTTACAATGAATTATCACTTTGGACAAAATGCTAGAAAACTGCTACTTAGATTTCTGCATGCACAACAGTCTCCTCCCCCAAATCACCAATATAAGTACACTTCAGTACAATTTACTAACGTAACAATTTACAAATTCCAAGGAGGCGGAGATACCTTCTTTACCACACAGGTAATATGATAACACTGGCATAAAACTCATCCAAAATCAACACTGAACTGTTCCTTTGGTTAAGACTTACTTTGAAACAATTGACAACCAAATGAAAATTCTGTCCTTTAACTGCGCCTTGTTTAGCAAAATCCTTCAATAGGAGGAACAGCTGTGTCGTTAACTGTTCCACATTATTATCTATTGCAGGTAGAGGAAACTTTAAAACCCAGAGAAATGATTGGAGAGCACCAGTGATCACCTGGAAAGAAAATAACAAGAATGATTTATATGGCTCACTGAAATCTTGGTAGCAATCAGAAATCTACTAAGGTCATTGAGCTTTTAAAAATCTAGAATTACATGTTTTCCACAAATGATCTCTTGTACCAAACATTAGTATCATGTGGGCCACCTAAGTATCACCTAAGCAAACACCACATGGGCCATTACTGCTGAACCAATAGTTTAGCTTACTATTAGAATCAAAAGGCTACTATACAGATTATAAAAAAAACAGACAAAATAATCAATTGGTATATAATCTAGAACCTAAAAGGGGAAGCAAACTTCCAGCAAAGCAGAGCACCTTTAATTTTGCTAACCTTCCGGCTAACATGGAATATACTCTGTACCAGAGCAGGGGTCCCCAACCCCCAGGCCATGGCCCACTACTGGGCTGTGGCCTATTTGGAACTGGGCCCCGTGAGCAGTGGGCCGGTGCACACATGCGCAGCTCAACTTGCGTGAGTGGCAGGCCTGCGCGCCTGCACATGCGTGCACAGCTCATCTTACAGAAGTCAAACTGCACACGCATGCACGTGTGCGCACGCCAGTCCACCGCTTGGGGGGCCTGGTTCCCCTCTCCCACCCCCCGCCCGGCCACCAAGCTGCAACGGTTTGGGACCGCTGTACTAGAGTCCAACTCTTGATAAACTTCTAATGCACTGAAATTACAATCTGATAACAATTTTTAGAAATGGAGGCTTTGGGGGCTGTTTGTAGCCCTAGGTTCTTCAGTTATGTATCTCTATTTTGAAGTTCTCTCTGCAAGTGTAAAATCCAGAAATTTGCATTTAAATAGAAAAACTTTAAGTAAATTTATTTTTCTTCATTTGTTTGATTTCTGTAGCCACCCATCTTAACAACTGACTTTAGGCAGCATACATCATAAAATGTAGAAACAAATTAAAAACAATAAAAACAATACCAAATAAATATATATGAACACTGAGTGGTACTATTGCCATGGACATAGCCAAGAAACAGGACCTTAACACAATCAGGGTCCCAGGTCCACTAATACAACCAAGTCTTCACAGCCTTATGAAAGGCCAACAGGATCATCCTAATCCTAAAGGGAGAAATGCAAAACTCTTGATTTTCTGTACTTTCATCTAAGCAGCAAATATGGATTTTCCCAATTCTATTACTTATCAAAGAGAGCTTTGTTCTAGGGTTGATCTCCGTAATCTTGTCTGCACTGCTATAAAGTTGTAACTTGTTGCTAAACATCATACCTTAATATCTGTGGACTGAAGGCAGCTGATAAGCAGTTGTACAAATGGATCCATCATTTCTAAAACATGCTCATCTGAAGAATTTATTTTAGATCTCTTCAAACTCATGTGCAGCAGCTGTACATAATAAAGAAGTATTAGGCGGCCTTTAATCTAAAATATCAAGTGACTTATTCAGACACAATGGTAACCTCGGATGTTATTTAACATAGTAGGATATTACAGTGATACTTTAGAAATGCAGCACATTAATAGGGGAGACTGCAAGCCTGAAAAAGATTAAAGGCACAAAAGAAAAGGATGGAGAGAAATATATTCCTTCTCTTCAATCTTTGAAGTCTGTTTAACTGTAATGCTGCTCAGGAACTTTCCTCAAATACACAGCTTTGTATTGTGTATTTACTACAAATAACAAATCTTTATAGTTTGGCTCAGTTAAAGCAGAATGGCAAAACTTACAGATCCCAATCTCTTAGTGACTTCCAAAGCTCTCATTTCAATTTTGTTGTGCTAATAATATAGAGCTCAGCGGTTAAGATGCTGAGCTTATCGGCTGGAAAGCCAGGAGCCCAGGTTCGAGACCCAAGCTCCATGTGATGGGGTGAGCTCCCGTCCTCGCCCCAGCTCCTGCCAACCTAGCAATTTGAAAGCATACAAATGCACAAAGATAAATTGGTATCACTTTGGTGGGAAGGTAACAGCGTTCCTTGACGTCATGTTGGCCACATGACTGCAGAAATATCTTCGGACAGCGCTGGCTCAATGGCCTTGAAATGGAGATGAGCACACACAAACATTGCCCAAAGGCAATGAATAGCACAGTAAAATCTGCAGGGTCTCCTATGCTCATAATATATACATTCAAAGTCGTGATTTACAATTATCCTAGAAAGAAAAACTCAGGATGATCCTTCCATCATGTGAAGGATGGAAAGGGAATACAGTGTTACACACACTGGCAGTTTTCTCAAAACTGAAGGGATCCTGTCCCTTCAACTCTTTATTCTGGTCAAGTGACCCATCTCTAACATACAAGAAGAAACTAGAGCTATGAAGTTATTTCAACAATTATAAAGTGGATCGTGAGGTTTGATCTGGTTTGTTTATAGTGTTCCTGCGCCTGAAACATAAAGGGTTGGATTCACTTCATTAGAGAGACTACACATTTTAAAACGGGGGGGGGGGGGAATCCAATAAAAGAGAGAATGAGGGGAGATGCCTGGCACTTCTTACCCGGAGACCTGACTCAACCAAGACGTGCATGTTAGTCTTGCTGCTCACAGGCGCTTTTTGATCTCCTCGAATGGGAGTCGGTGGCAGAAGGAGGCAGCTCTCTGGTTGCAAACGAGGATCTGGAGGAACTGCGGCTTTCATTCTGAAAAGTTGTTGAAGAAGAAAGCAAAAAATGAGAATTTTGGTCTCAGCAGACAGTTCTTCTAATCAAAAAGTAAAGGCAAAAAAGAAGAGGAAACCAAAATCAGACATTTAGAATGAACCGATATACTTCAAAGTTATTCAATGAAGCCATTTCTTCTTCAGAGTTTGGAAAAGATCAGTCATATAATACCAATCTCAAAAGATTGCTGTGCGCGTTGAATGGCCCTCATTAGAGGAAGGGAAAAAAACCCTCAAAGAAGGAATCAAATGCTGGTTAAAGTAAATTATGGCTTCACTAGAAACAACAGAACGCCAAGTAAACAAATGGGAAAATCCAAAATGGTAGGCATTGCAGAAACACAGAACCAGAGGTTGCTGACTTCTTTGCATTTATGATAATTATATTTGCTTCTTATAAATGTGTGTGCTGCTGTGCGTTTGTAAGACTTGGGCATTCAGGTATAGATTTTCTACTAGAATTTTGTATGCAGCAATAACATTTATTGGCAAGCAAATAAAAGGGGGAATCAAACTAAATTTAGCTTTCTATAATTTTATTCTTCCTAAACTTACTTTGCTTTTTCTGTTAGCAACGGTAGATTTTCACTAATCAAACCATGGCTGAGTAGAAGAACAGTCTCTGCAGTCATTGCCTTGTTCACTATCAAGCCAGACACAATTCGTCGTAAAGTTTCATGTACCTTTCGAGACAGTTTTAGGCTGGTTGTATTCTCCAAAACCTGCAGGACAACATTACAGTACAGCAATCACTTTACAAAGCAAATCCTGGAACAGAAATCTTTTTAGAATGACACTTTCAACACTCACAACTCCCCCTTTCTGCAGCAGAAGCATGTTCTGAAACAGGGGTCTCCAACCTTGGCAACTTTAAGCCTGGCGGACTTCAACTCCCAGAATTCCCCAGCCAGCAAAGCTCTGAATCCTCTGAATACCCTGACAGATCCTCTGTTTCGGATTCGGATCCTCTGAATACCCTAACAGATTGCGAAGTCATCTTACAGTAAGGTGCACAATCTGAAGCTTCAGAACATTAACCTCTTTTGTGCTCCTCAGAGCCTCTGATCAATGGTACTGAAAGTCCACCGCTCGTTTCCCAATATTGTCCCAGATAAAGGAAAATTGTAAATTAAGTCAGAGCTAGGCTTTATATAGAAAACAACAAAAACCACAACCAAATCCTCCCCCCCCCCGAAGGAAGAAATTAATGTCTGGCCATGTACATGACATGTCCCTTGCCTTGCTCTTTGACCCTTCCTAAAATATTAAACATCACCTCTAGTCCCAGAAGTTTATTCATTCTTGCCTTAAACATATAAATGAGATTAACTGGTAAGCCACGTTCTTCTTGGCCAAAACTGGCAAAGGAAGGACTAATATATCTGAAAAATTCCTGTAGAGTTATATTTATTTGTTTATACATAAAATGAATACACCATTGTTCATTAAAACACACATACACATATGCCCCACAATGTCCCTAGCAGGACTAATTAACAAAAAATAATAATGACATTTTAATGACCAGGAATTGACCAGAGCAATAATACAACGTGATGGGGTGGGTCAGGTTTTACAATATTTTCTTCTCTTAAGCCATTGTTAAACTTGCTTTAGCCATTATGCTATAGCTTCTTGTATCAAAATGGTGAAAATATTTTGAAAGAGTGGTCAAAGAGGATCCTGGAATCGAGGGCCAAGGAAAAGACGTTACATGCAGTTCTGGGGCTACAATTTACTCACTCTGCCCAGGAATGTCGTGCACTAGAAAAATACAGTTACTGTATTCAGACACATCCCAGTATGAAGTCCCAATGTACACTAATTCTATCTTCATACCTCTTTTAATGGAAGAATAAGCTTAATCACTTGGTTTTTTCCTACATATTTGGCAAGGATTTCATAAGAATCATAACTTTTGCTTCTACGAGCTTCCATAACTTTGGAAACGATGCCTTTTACTTCTTTTTCTTCAGCAATTTCCCCAAACAATTCACGGTGGAAAATCTTTACAAGAGATACAAGAGAAACAAGAATAGTTTAGCAACAGATAATAATGAAATAGTTATAGCTGTTTCTATAGTTTTCAGTATAACTTTCCAGACAGCAGTCTCTTTAATTCATTGATGCACAAATTTTGTGGCACCATAAAGGTTAATCACAAAAGTCTATGCTGTTATACAAGGGAGAGAAAGAAACCCTAAGAAATACATCAGAAATACAATACCATAAAAATCCAATAAATGCCAGCAAACCGTAATGCTTTGTCCAATTCATTAACAAAGCAATGCAATGTCATCTCAGAGTGAATGTCAACCTAATGTCTTTTTATGCATCACATATCAACATGGATCATGTATCTGGACATTATGCAAGCCCAGCTAAAGATCAAACAGCTTTCTCTTCCTTTAAGGAAACAGCTCATGAACTGGGTTTCTTCAGAGAGCTAGAATTTTAACCTTGGAGTTACCCAACATAACATTTTCCCCGTGCAAGAGTTAAGTTAAAGACCTGGTGAAATAAACTCATCTTGCATTTTTTTCATATGCTGTAAACACGTACTTCCATCAACAGTTCTATGCATGGATCCAAATCACCAACTTTAAGTCGATCGTTGGCAAGACTCTTCAGTAAGAGGTGGACAGTGAAAGTTAACACATGGACCTATATATTTAGGAGAGACCATTATATTTGTTAAATGAAAAGAGAACCACCAAATGAGTATTATAAAAATATAAGTCAAAATGCTACAATGTACTGTATCTTTCCACAGTTTTTCTACGGTTATCTAGCAGATCAGTCTTCAAGGTAATATCCTGTATTTCTCAAACTTTCGAAATAACTTTCTAATGTTATTTCTAAGAGGGTTTTTTTTTAACCTTAAGCAGTCTCTGCAACTAACCCAATATCAAGAGATACTCTTAATTAGGAGAAAATGCAGACATTCTTGCATATAGTTCTGCAAATATAGTCTGTTACTCTCTACAATAATTATGGATTGGTAATAAAAAGCAGAATGAAAAAGGAATTCCAGAATCCTCCTCAAATCTATTATGCTTCCTCCTTACCTGGTAACCAGTGACAAGGATTGACACCATCTCTTTTAAGACATATTGCAAGTATTGTGGCCCCAAAGCCTCTATTATTTTCATCAAGGTGTTACGTGCAACGTCCCGAATTTCCTGTGCTCTATTCCTCAGAAGAGAGCAGACTTTCAGAAGAATGCTGGAAACAGAGAGAGACTACAGTTATCTAAAGATACCAAATAGAAAAATACAACACACCAGTGGGAGAAGCTTCATTTCAACATACTGTAAACAAAATGTTAATACTATGTTGACATCAGGGGTGGGTTCTACTTACCTTCCCCACCGGTTCGCATCGCGACGGAAGTGCACGTCCCTTCCCAAAAATGATCCTCTGCGCATGCTCAGTACTTAAAAAAATACCCTTCCGCATTGCAAACGAGGCAACGAGCACGGAAAACAGCTGCGGAGCGGCAATTCAATCTGCCGCTCCTGATCAGCTGGGCTTCGGAAGCAGAAATAAAGGTCAGTATAAACCAGGGGCGGGTGGGAGGGCCCACTTTCAGGGACACAGAACCGGTTCGCTCTCGGCTTGGAGTCAGAGCTACTGGTTCTAAAGAGCCGGTCCGAACCGGCAGCAACCCACCACTGATTGACATGCTTTATCTCCAAAGATTTATATGGTGATGTTGGTGGAGGTTGAAAAGATTTTTATATGTGGATGATTTATGGATTATAGATGTAGATTATAAATATAATATTTACCCTGGCAAATTCTCCTCCATAACATCCTGAGGAAGGGACTGCATTAGCTTGACCATTGCAAAAGCTACTGGCACTTGTACTACCTCTTCATCATTGACAATCTTGGATTTTATCATCTTGTGCTGTTCATCTCTTTTCACCTATAAGTACCAAAACAAATATTCCTCAGTCACAATTTTATTGTAAAATGCATTTTATATCTTTCTTCACGCTGGGAAAGAAATTTATATTCAGTCTACTTTAATATATAAGCTAGATTTGCCTCTTCTGGATGGGCTTGACTGCAATTCCAATCATACTGGCAGGCCAAAGTCTCTAATAAAATATGGCTTCCAATTGCTCGCATTCTGCCTCGGACTCTGATTTCGTCTTAGATGCTATTTGGAACCCTGACACATACCCTAGCTAGGAGAAGTGTTAAGAAAGGCTGGTTAGAATGGTGGACAAAAACTAAGGGCATTTTACATCTAAAACTTCTTTCAATCATAAAAATCTCTATATGATCTTTTGCACCCTGGCCTTTCTTGCACTATTATTCTGAAATAAAGATAGGAGAAATCCCCATAAGGCCAACTTAAGTGCCTCAAGAGAGAGAAAAGAAGGAAACGTTAAAATGTACCTTTGCAATAAGACACCTGTGCAATTTGGGCAATATATTGCCAGTCACTGTTTCCTGAATATGTTTAATCAGACACTCTAACTCTTCCTTATTCCTGGGCAGGAATGAAGGTGGTTTTGTAACTTTCTGGAAATTCTCATTTTCTTCATTAGCAGGCTGATCAGACCTAGATTCAGCATATACTTTCTGTTCATTGACACAAGACTGTTCTTTGCTGGTCTTTTGGCTTTCTTCTTCTCCATCACTAAGTTCCACCTCCATGGTTTCATTCTCTACTTCAGGATTGATATCCACAGCGTCTACATAAGTTACATAAAATGAATGAAATTACTATGGCATTAATTAATCAAGATAACCTTTTGGAATAAGACAAAGATATAAAAAGTGTAACAAAATACTTTAGGATATTAATAAAAAATGTAAAAGGCGCCATAATTTATTTCAAGAACAGATTCCCATGGGCCAAGGTACCCTCAATCAGATTAAGGAATTAAAAACTTACCTTCCTTTTCAATAATTGAAAGCTGCTTTTCAAGAGTTTCATGGTCAAAATGAAAAGCCTCCAGCACCATTACTAGCACGCTTCCAAGTTAAAAAAGAAGAAGAAAGAAATACATTTGAGTTCCAAGTTTCCAACTTTATCAAACAGTTTACAAAACACTCTGTACGAATAAGGAAAAATTGAGCCACTATTGTCCTGGTGAAAATATGTCTGAATTAATAGATGAATCTATGGAATAAATATATGTACAGCAATATAGTATAAATAACAGCTTTATAATCTTAAAGAAATTGAGAGTTAACTATAATGTAATACCGCTTTTAAAAATCCTTTGGGATAACTATGACTTGGATGACTGAGAATCTACACAGACACTTGTACAAAAAATATCAGTATAAGAGCAGAATAGTTTCCAAACTTTAAAATCATTCATATTTGTTTAGAGGCCCATAGCATCCAATGGTATTTATTTTTATTGAATGCAAATGGTTATAATTTTAATCTTACAACTGGCATTTAATGTACCTGACACCAAGTTTTTGATTGATCTGTCCAGTCTGCAATACGTGGATGAAATGTTTCAAATGGTAAAGGTAAGCTGACCAAGAAAGATGTCTGCATACAGCTCCCACCATCTCAACTGATGCAGTTATCATGTTTTCATACTAAGGAAAAGAGTATTATCAGGAAGATTAAATGACAGAACATGTTCAACATCAAGTCGTTTCTCTAGCTTTTCTTTTTTAATATAAAAATAAGTCTATAGTCCTCTTAGCTGGATCAAGATCACTTCAGAAGGTAGGCACTTCAGAAGGTAGGCAGTAGGAAGCAATCTTTCTGAACATGCCCCTTATCTCCATCCCCCATTATATGTGTGAAGCTTCAACACAGCAAATTCTCCATAAGAGCTATGGATTCTACTAAAGGTAGTAGAGCCAATTCAATTCTCTTGCTTTATGAAAAGTTACATAAAGATCAGATGTGTTGATAGAGTAAATCCTTCTCATGGCAATGAAACAGAAGTAGTTTCACCCATTTTATGTTCAAAAGCTTACCTTAAGCATTTTCTCATTGAAAATGGTAGTGGTTGCATAAGGCATAATGTAATTTTGAAGAGTTTTAGAACTCAGTATGGTTTTGCCTTCCACTAACTGCTTAGCTAGTTTCATCAGAGCCCGTGCCCTTCTGTGAATCTGAAAGAATATAAAAATTATATTAGAACTTGGTTGAGAGATCTTAGCCCACCAAGCATTTGAATAATAAACCAGATGTTTTATATCAATCGCAGACATTTTATATCAGGGGTCCTCAAACTTGGCAACTTTAAGACTTGTGGACTTCAACTCCCAGAATTCTCAAGCCAGCTATGCTGGCTGGAGAATTCTGGGAGTTGAAGTCCATAAGTCTTAAAGTTGCCAAGTTTGAAGACCTCTGTTGTATATCAATAGAAAAAAGGAAATAAGCGCTATCAGTTTTCATGCTATCATTATCAGATAACTCATATGGTGATTTGGAAGAATCAGTTAAAACATTTCCTTTTACCTGAATATGCTTCATATTTTCAAAGAAGTCCATCTCTGGATCATGATAATCAGTCAGCTGGACCAAGTCATGAAACTCTGGATGTTCTGAAAATGCTCGAATCAAGTTTGATAGCAACGATGTGTAATCCTGCTGAATGCACTGAAACCGCAAAGAAAATATAAGTGATTTACTTTTACATCTGACATTCTAAACTATATCATAGCCTCCACTTTTTAAACAGAAAACTTTTTTTCCCCAGCAATCTGTTCAAATTTTCCCTCTTAAATTGCTATCCTAGGCAATTGTGACCATTTCTAAATACCAGATATTTATTATACCGGTACTAAGACTAGACTTTGAAGCAATAATGGAAGTAGATAATCTATACTTTATAAACATTTGTTTGTTAAATTTATTTGCCACCCATCTCGCTGATGGGCTACTCTGGATGGCCATAGTAGAACCTTAAACTAGTAGTAATAATAGTAGGTTAATAGTAGTACCTTAAACACATTATGATTTACAAAGTCTACCTGTTTCCAGCAAAACAGGTTTTTGCATCCAGGATAATATATGCAAATGTCCCAAAGTGTACAGAATTTAACTCATTTAACATATTTCATATTTCCCCATATTCAGATCATGGGTTATAAGGA
Source organism: Thermophis baileyi (assembly GCA_003457575.1). Taxonomy (NCBI): domain Eukaryota; kingdom Metazoa; phylum Chordata; class Lepidosauria; order Squamata; family Dipsadidae; genus Thermophis; species Thermophis baileyi. Next base: position 644,023 of record QLTV01004398.1, read on the forward strand.
ATGGCCAAGAAAAATAGGAGTTGTGATGGAAACAGATAATGGAACATTTATATGTGTTTCTATTGCAAGCCTTTAGTAATTTGAGGATAACTCATATTAATTCAAGCATAAATAACTAAATAAAAGTCATGTTAAAAATATAGCTGGAACAGAAAATACAGTAAAAAGTCCTCCAAATGACTTTTATTTTAATAAAAGTGAGAATTACAAGGTCTGCAGACACAGATTTTCAATTCATCCTGATTTTTATAACACAAAGCCCAGGAGCGTTAGGCTCTTCACCTCAATCTTGTTCTTTAGACCTTTTCTCAAAGAATCCAGAAGTGTGTGCTGGATAATTTCCTTGAATTCATCCTCTGTATGCTCAAGTTCAGAAAATATTTGAATAATGGCAGTCAGGCAGAGGACAGCATTGTCACTTAAAGCCATTTCCTCTAACTGCAAAAGAAAAGGATCAGGACACATGAGATTATAATCCTATTAATCCTATAAATTGGAGATTATAATCCTATTAATCCTATAAAACTATGCACTACAATAAACATAAACCATTGCTAAACTATTGCTAAACCAGATCCCTAATGATAGTTCAAAGCAGCTATAAAGTGATTAAAATTCCAAGTAATCTTCATTAGCAGCAAGATATGACCAAAACTGTATAAATTCACTGCAAACCTTTTATAGGCTTCTTTTTCCCCCAGAAAGAAAATAGAGTTTTGTTACTATATGGCTGGCAATCACAGACCATAAACTTCTCATTCAGGAATTCATGCTAAGGGAATACATGCTTTCCCTATCACGTAACCATCTCCTATTGCAGTTCATCATTTCCCCTTGTGTCACAGTAAAGTCAAGATGTTGCACAGATAAAAGGCAGAAGAGAGGAAGAAATTAGCAAGAATCCAAAGGAAATGTTTTGCAGGACCAGGCTCCTTTAGCTTGCCTCCATTTCTAACTATTTCGATTATTTCTATCTCCTACTATACTTCTCTACACGAGATGCTTTAAAGACCCATGGTACTTAGAAATGGTTTTGTAGGCACAACTTCTCTCAGTATCATTATAGAAATGATACTGGCACTGCTTTTTAGGGTATATAGAGAACCAGATTAGAAAATGGAATGTGATTTGGAGTGTGCATGGAACACCTTGAAACAGTTGCTGTATCCTGAATAAAGGAGCATTTGCTTTAATTAAATTAGAGAAATTTCTAAATCAAAGTTAAACTACAATTGGCATAAATTTCATTCAGTTGGCTTTGCGAGAAACTGAAAGAAAGACTTTCAAGGATACTATGGCTGGTAAGTAGATGTATTGTAGAAAACAAAGCCATTACAAAAAAATACAGCAAATGCTATGTATCAAATGAAACCAGGATTATTTATTGTGGAAACAAGATTAAAAGTTTTGGGCAACACTAACAATTTCCATTTATTTCTTTTGTTGTTGTTGTTGTTGTTGTTGTTGTTGTTTTAACAGATTCATTTGTTGTTAACAGGACATATGAGACTTTACTCTCACAACTAGAGTGACACATGACAAACAAGAGAAAGTATGCAAATATTTTTTAAAAATTCATTAAATTGTAAATATGATAAACAACAATGTAAAATGAATATATTTCTAAGAGCCTAATCATAAAGCAAGCTCAGATATTTTCTATATTAATGGGACTCACCTGTATAGTGTAGAAACAGTTATGCATTACCGGGATAAGGTAGTTGACATCTATTTTGTTCATCCCTTTGATATGAGAAATGATGTCCTGGAATGCTGACAAACGGACATCAAAGTTGATCTCATCAAGATGGTGCAGACTGAAAGCATTCAGCTAAGACAAACAAAATGTCTAATCAAGATAAAAATCAAATTAAATTTTTAAAAAATTAAGCAAATGACGAAAACTGCTACATACCTTGACAGTTTCTGTGATATATTTTATATTACTTTCCAAATGAGATAATGTCTGTTAAAAAAGATTGAAAGTCATTAAAAGACAAAAATTAATGAACAACATAACTTAGATTTATTTCATACATTAATTTTTAGGCTGAGTTTAACTTCATAGAAGATAAAAATAGTTAGAGCAGCTAAAACTAAATGTATATAGACCATCAGTATGTAAATACACTACACCTTTGTTGCAATTTGACTAAAGTTGCATTTGTTTGATCAATATTTGGAGAAATATAGTCCAAAACCTCTTAAAGGTATCAAATTACCTATCTATGACAAGAGATTTTTAATGGAAGCTATCAGAAAAGCCTCTTCCTGAAACTACAGGTAATACTCAACTTACATCCGTAATTGAGCCTGGAATTAGAGTTATAAGTCATGTCAGTTGTTAAGTGGGTCATCATGTGATCATGGTCAATTTTACAACTTTTGCCAGTGGTTCTTAAGCAAATCCGTTGTATGCACTGGGCTTGTTTTGTTGGAAACCGGAAATAAATAGCAATAGCACTTAGACTTATATACCGCTTCATGGTGCTTTATAGCCCTCTCTAAGTGGTTTACAGAGTCAGCATATTATGTCCCAATAATCTGGGTCCTCATAAATGTCAGTTTCCAGCAAAAAAAAAAAGGTCCTAAATTGTATAACTGCAGGCCACTGCAACAGCCATTAATGCGGGCCAGTTACCAAATGACCCAAATGACTGTGTGGAGAGGCGCCGGCCCTCAGAACTTTGAATCCAGATTGTAAGTAGCCCTGGGGAGGTCTGTTATAACTTCAAACAGTGACGGGTCATAAATCAAGGACTACCTGTCCTGTTTTTTTATGGCAAAAAGGAAAGGATAATACTTTAAAAAGGACTTATAAAGGAGTCAAAATTAGCCTCTACTGTGGAACAAAGCAACTCAACACTCTGGATCATAATGGAATAAGAATATCTTTTTAAAAAAAAATAAGCATTTATATACAGTAATACCTCAAAAACCCCACAAAGTGCTTGACGAGACAACTTGTTCTGAATAACAGAAAACAGTTTTGCCAGAGGTTTAAGGAAGCTTGCTGGAGTTAAGCAATGTTTCAGTAGATTTTGTACTGTCTCCAGAATGTCAATCTCTGTATCCTAAAAGAAACAGGTACAGGAAAAAGATAGAACAAGGATTACAGGAATGCTAGTTTGTTGTTTAAGGTGTAATAACAGAATCTTGAAAGCCTGCCAGAGTATCCTAGTGCCACTGCTTATACTGAAAAGACTCAAGGTAGCGTAATCTTGAGTTTCTTTCTCATCATGTCTTCTCCCTTTGCAGAACTAAGTTATCGCTTATTTGTCTTATTGATTCTTGTATATCTTCTTCTTGAAGATGATCCATGCATTCCTCTACGTCAAGGGTGTCAAACTGGTGGCCCGCGGGTTGGATGCGTCATGCGCAGGCCACACCCACCCCAGCTCCGCAAATGGGGAAAATGTCGCAAAAAGTCACATGACGGCAATGTGACACTGCAAGTTTGACACCCGTGCTCTACATAAATACACTGCAAAGGACTACAATTGACTAGATTACCGAAAGTACCTTTATGTACTCTTCTGTGAATTTTAGAGATACCAAGTAAATTTTGGTTGAATAAACTACAGCAACCAAGGAGCCATCACAAAATGAAGTATCTATCAATATGTGTAAATATTGAAGCTCCATCAAACTATCACAAATAAGTAAATATTTTCAACTTTATCTTGTAAATAAACTTAGTATTGTTTTTTTGTAGCTAGTCAAGCAGGACGATCCTGATAGTGGATTTTATTGGCAGAAGGGGAAAATGTCACCCAGTCTCCAATAGAAAATTCTTTCTATTTCTTTTTATTATCATGTTAACCATGTGACATTCCTCAGTATATCATTTTCTTTTATGCATATTCACAATAAAATTGGAGTAAGAACTTCCCAATTAAGGGTCATGATATTTCAAGATAAGAAAAAGTAAGCTGAAATTCTTGATCAGGTTTATGTCAGGTGCCGACATTCTGAATTTTAAATCAAACACACAATTTAAAAGACCAAGTTAATGAACAAAAGTCATTTCTGGACTTCTTCACTTCTCAATAATTTTACTCAATAAGAGTAAAATTACTGGTTTTGAGGAAAACAATTGTAATTTATCTTGCAACTTTTGGGGAAGTCCTTTAAACAAGGAGTAAAAAGAACGGAAGGTAGGGTCAATTTGGGAGGCTTCACATTTTCCCTGTATGCTTATACAAGTGCTAATATATGGATCCCTGCAAACATTTATGACAAACTTAATGTGAGCTGGTCATCCAGGAAGGCCGCATGAAGATTTTTTTTTTCTTATGCCAAGATCAGATATTCTTTTGCTCCCATTTTTTGCATAACTCAGGCAGGGCTGGTTCAGCAAATCACACCAAAATGGGTCTTTTATAAAGCCTTGGTGCTGATTTGGAAAATTGTATTTACGTTTTCAAAGATTTGAAGATGATGCCTGCAGAAGTAGATGGGGAGCTAAGAAATGATTTACAGTAAATTAACAAGATGTTCAAGAGGGCATTCTGCCCTCTACATTTGTATTTAGAAATTTCTATTTTATAATGCAAAAGTATGTTACCTAAATACATAGATCAGTATACAACACATTAGATTCATTCTGAATCTAACTGAAGTGGCTATAGCCCAGGCTTCCATATTGTTCCCTCTGCTTCATCCACTATTTTTCATATCTTGCTGAGCTTCATTCTTTGTTGTAGCCGTTACATAACCCAGTTACCTTTCAGTGTCAGCCTGAATGCATGTAAAGTCCATAAGTGAAAAAACATTTAAAATGTCATCACAAAAGTAATCTAATCTGAAAGAAAATATTATTTTCCATACACTTTATTGTAAACTTGCCTGAGTAATGTTGGTCTGCTGAAGGAAAGGGAGCAGGAGGCCAATCAGAATAGAACTCTGGTTCTTATCCTTTATAAACTTGCTAATCCTAAATACAACAGAAAATACACTCACGTTATATCACAATGTAATGTTTCAGGTGTCTAAATTAAAAGCCAAACTTTTTTAATATGTAGCCTTGAAAAGTTTTGAACTTCGGCATAGAAAGAACATTGAATTCACAGAAATCTGAGAGATGTAGAGGAAGAAAGAAATTTTTTGCATCTGTTCTGAGTGAAAACGGAACAATTATCAATGTCATCTAATTTCTTGCCTTCTGAGAGATTAGGATGAGATTGCTTCTACTATTTTCTATTAATCCCCTTCCCACAGAGCTATTTCTTCTCCACCACTTCTACAGCATTAAAAATCTCTGTAAATATGTACTATTAGAAAGGATAAGAAACCACTTACTTTGAAAGAATGTTGAGTTCTTTGCTGAGTTGTGCGCTATACTTTTTTTTCTTTATCCTATCTACGCTGATCATAGTTTTGTTGAGATACTGAAGAACTGAAGGGACATGGGGGAGAACTAGCCTGGTCCCCATACTAGGAACATCTAAAATGAAGATGTAGAATGCGGCCATTTAAAGTGAAAAACCAAGCCTTTTTCCCACACAGAAAACACAAAATCTTACAAAACAGCCTAGTAAGAGTGTTACAGATTTTTTTTAAAAAAAAACGTGTTTCAACTTTGTTATTATTTTTATTTATATACATTATGATGATGATGAACAATACATTTTAAAAAAATATTTAAATTCAGAAACTTTGCAAGGTAACCAAAATCTTGTATATACCGTATTTTTCGGAGTAAAGAGGGTGAAAATTTGGGTGCATCTTATACACCGAATGTAGCCCCGCCCACCCGCCGGCCCCCACCCTTTGGCCTCTGCCTCCCAGCAATTTACCTCCTTGCAGCAAGCAGCAAACTGCAAACAGCCGGTTTCAGCTTCAGCACAGCTTGATTAGCACAAGCAGTTGATTGTCTGTTGGATCGGCCACCCGACCCTCAGCTGTTTCAGGCTACTGCCTATTGCAGCGTGGGCCTCCTGCAAGCAGGCAAATTGCTGGGAGGCAGATTTTTTTTTTCCTTGTGCTAATCAAGCTGTGCTGAAAACAAAACTAAAGCAGACTGTTTGCTGTGCTGGGAGACAGAGGCAGAGGCAGAGTTATTGTGAGTGTTTTATGAGTCTTATTTTCTTCTTTGTGTCCTTTTGTTGTAAAATTTCTGGCTAGAATCAACAATTAGCTGGAATTTAAAAAGCATTTCACTAACTTAATTAAAATGTTACCTGAAGGAAAATAAAGAGAGGGGGAAAATGCTTTACATCTAACAGATTGCGTGCTGAATAACTTACTGATTCTATGCAAAGAAAAAAACTTAAAACAGTTCCAAACTGGTAAAATTTCATATTATTTCCCATATCCATGCACTAGCGTATATCTTGTTTTCCTCCCAAAAAAAGGTAGGTGCATCTTATAGTCCGGTGCGTCTTATACTCCGAAAAATACGGTACTCCCATTTTTGAGTCATGTAATTTTTTTTTGGTCATTTTTGGCTATCAAAAAGATCAGATAGTTGTACCAAATATTGAAAAGGTGGCTGACTTCAGGTGTAAGTCTTAAAAGCTGGCAACTCTGACTACTTTTTCAATCTGTGCCTCATTTTGAAGAGAAGCCCATATTAGGCAATTCTTCTGAAAGAGTTCATTCCAAGGTGAAAAGGTATTCCCTGTAATCTCCACACTTCTGACTTCGAATTGCAGGAAGGCAAGTGAAGGCTATTTCAATGCAAAGGCTGAATGTTGTGAGCCTGGACAACCCCTTAAGTATCCTAAGCTAAAACCAGGAAGCATCTTTCATTTTGTTTACATATTCTGTGTAAAATAGCTTTGAATAAAAGTATATACAGGTAGTCCTCAACTTACAACAGTTCATTTAGTGACCATTCGAAGTTACAATGGCACTGAAAAAACCGACTTATGACCATTTTTCACATTTATGACCGTCCCAAAGGTGCTTTTTCAACAGGCAACTGGACCTTGTTTTTCGTAGAAGATGTTTCGCTTCTCTTCCAAGAGGCTTCTTCACCTCTTGAAAAAGCACCTTTGGGACAACCACGACCTGGATGACTGAGAATCTCCAAGGACACACTTATGACAATTGCAGCATCCCTGTAGTGATGTGATTTACATTTGAATGTTTGACAACTGGTTCATATTTATGACAGTGTCCAGGGTCATGTGATCACCTTTTGCAGCCTTCTGACAAGCAAAGTCAATGGAGAAGCCAGATTCTAAGTTACTATTAGTAAGTAATGTTACTAACTTAACAATTGAAGTGATTCACTTACCTTCTGTGACAAGAAAGGTCGTAAAATAGGACAAAATTCATTTAACAAATTTCTCACTTAGGAACATAAATTTTGGGCTCAATTGTGGTCGTAAGTTGAGGACTACCTGTACTTTGTACGTACCTCTGTAAAGCTCAAATATAACACACTGAAGCCATTTTCATTTACAAATTAACTCTCTGTCCTATCGTCACCTGAATCTTCTTGTCTTTTTAAAAGTTGCTTAGAATCTAGCTATTTCACTGAGAATTTGGGTCCAATGGTGGCTGGACTGCCAATTATATAGTTTTAATATTATCTGCCTTTGACTTTATTTTATATATTTTCCTTGTTTTTCTGAACTCCTTGTGCCCTATGGAAATGGGCAGTATTGTAATAAACAAACAAACAGTGCCATCCAATTGAGACCTATCCATTCCTACCTCCCGCTATTTCTTCAACTTCAATAAAGATGCAGTCGGTCACTGTCAAGCTGCTAAATTGGTCATTAGGTTCAAAGTCAGGAATATTGAGAAGGCTGTCAATCACATCCATCACAGTACCAGCTGTTCCCTCTCCCAGAGCCTTGGCTGAGAGCACGGCAGATACATTTGATAATATGTCATATTCTGGATGCCCTGGCTTCTGCTTAGCCAGCAAAACGAAATACCTAAAAGCAACGTGAGAAGGGGGAAGGGGAATTTTAAGAAATAAATTATATGGGATTCAAAACTGAAAAAAAAAAAGACAAGTTTTTCATTCTTCTGGTGGGACAACTTAAAGAAACTGCTTCAACTTCTTTTACTATAAAAACATTTGTGACCATTTCCAGATATTAACAGTGAACAAAAAGCATGAAATAATTGCTACCAAATTCCAAACTATGACTCGAGATCAGGAACAGACTATTCTACGAACGTACACACTAGCCTTGGAGATGAAAATATAACTGAGTTGAGAACGATTCTATCTGTAGGATTAAAAACACTTGAGAAGTTCAATAGATAGAACTCCTGCTGTAATAAGACACGGTTCATATACTGTATTAAGAGACAATTAAATAATTCGTTATTTAGTTTTGCCTTTTTGGTTGTACAAAACCAGCCACTGACACTTGTAAATCATGGTTTGGGTGCAATGCAAGAAATCACTTGATTTAAGAAAAGTTGGGACTGGGAAAGGAGAAACGTCGGAAGCTGCAGTGACCGCTCCGATAAGCCTCTTTGAATCACAAGCTTGCAGTTCACTCTTGTTCACAGCTCCAGGAAAAGAAAAGCAGACAGGGAAAAGAAGAGAACAAAAAGGACACTATATTTTGGCAGGACACAAATATTTGCAATACATGATTCTAGCCCTGTTTTGCCTAGTCCCAGTATTACAGTTATCCTGCTTTGTTGTACATAAAGAACACAGGCAGACAACTAAGGCTCTCCATCTGTGACTGACATACAATTTCTGTCAGCCCAATCAGCCGTGCGAATAATAAGAACTAATGGGGGTTGTAGTCTGTGACTAATGCAGATGGCAGAGAGTTCTAAAACCACAATTGCATGTTAACCTGCGGGGCAATAAACCTACTGGATTTAAAGCTTTTAAATAATGTACAGTCTATTACAATTATTGGAGGTTTTTTTTGCTAAAAGCGAATAGCTTACCTGGGGTTTTTGCTCCAGATGTGAATTATTTTAAGTAAAGGAGTAGGAGAATATTGGCTCTCAGAAGCCAGCCTAGTGATCTGAAGAAAAAAAAAAAAAACAAAGCGGGAAGATAAAATCAGGATCCGTTAACAAGTATATCATAGTTCAGAATAGAAGAAGCAAGACTATTTGCATCTGAAAGAACAGTGAACTATCTGGGCTCACATGCTGTACTATGCCAGTGGTTCCTTTCATCTTGACGTAGCACAAGATATGAATCTAGTATGAATGCAACCAATATTTGCTGCGATGCCTTTTGCACCAGTATAGCAAAAGCTGCTTCTATTGACCTCAAGCACAAAAATACTTTGAAGAGTCCAACCCAGCATGTTACCGTCAGGCATTGTCTTCAGTTCACCAAGTGAGAGGGGCCTGCTGGTAATTTTAAAGAATAGTCTCTAAGTCCCAGGATCCTAGCTCCAGAGAAAGGTGGATATCACATACCATTTCTGGCTAAATTACAGAAATTTTCCTTCCAGCCTGAGCTAACAAGAAGAAATTTCATATTATTTATATTTAAATATTATACAGTATCACATAACTACTATAAATATGGTTTATTTCATCTTTGTTGGTGGAAGTTGGCCTGACGTAAGAGGAAGAAGGTGAATTTATGAACTTCAGATTCCATTCCTACTCCACCGGGACTTAGCCAGTAGCTTCACCTATTATGGAGGCCAATGGTACAAATGAAAATAAGGGAGGGTGGAACTCTGAATACAGTAACCTTTGCCCAGTAACTCTGGCTAACTTAAGGATATTCATATTTCATCTAAAGGAGACTCTTCTGTAATTTTTACATTTCTCAGTTGCAAATGTAGAGTCGTATTTGCTGATCTATGTCACAATGATGTAAATTCAGCCAATATTTATTGAACCATATGTTCAATTTATATGGACACCAATCTCAAGTTACTGACCCTGAGCAGCTAACAACATTAAAAATATAAAAGCAGAAAAACAAAACAACATATCTACAACAGCAGCCAGGGGTAAAAACAGCTCCATCAATAACAATTAATACAGCCAAAGCACGGGTTCAACCCCACCTCTTGACCCTCAGGCACCTGACAGATCGATAACATTTTAAGTAAAATGTAAGCCATGAAAATGTGGACCATCTAAGGGAGATATAATGAAGTGAGATGCTTTATTTTAATATACTCTTTTCCTTTTGCCCAAATTTTACTCTTCTCCCAGAAGGTATATGCTAACCTTGGGAATCACTTACTGAAAGGAGCAGCCTTACCTGGGGCCACACCACTGCACAGAACACAGCATCAATCTCTTCTCCACTGAAGCTGTACGTTTCAAAGTCAGAGAAAAAGTCTGCTACAAGCTTAAGTCCAAGGCGCCTTAAGTTTTTCAGCAGGTTGATAAATCTGAGTTGAATCTGTAAAAGAAACTGTGATGGTTTTTTCTTTCCTTAAACAAAACATTTTCAGAAAATTGCTTTTATTCATGTTTTGGGTCAAAATATTTAAAATTAATTATTAGACATTATTAGCATGCATTATCCACATATTATTATCCACATATTATACCTACTTAGATAAGACGATACTTTGGGAAGTAGCTTTTTAGATATTTTACTAGTTACACCCTGGGTAACTGCTTATTATTTTTTTCTCTATAACCTTCTTACTACGGAAATTGTAACTTCTATAATGTGTGCGAGGTAAAGTCAACACAAAATTCTGTAACACAAGTTAAGAACTTGTATAGCAGAGAAAGAAAATTTAAGCATCATAGCCACAAAAACATTATTCAGAATTGCAAACTTTAGGAAATTGTAAAGCTAAGTTTCTTTATAACTATACAAAGTTAAAGTTTAACACAAATGGGAATATTTGTCTGCAATGTATGATTAACATATTCAGAAAACTACCAAGTGAAGTACAAATAGGGCTCTCACAGACTTTAAGTGTCTTTTAGCTCTTCAATAGATAATGAAATGTTAAATTCAGTTTAACAAATGACAATGGTGAAAGTATTTTTGGCGTTACTGAATTACAGCTTTTCATTTCAGTGTTACTGAGTAACTTTATGCAAAAGTTCACCAGTAATTACCTTGCTAAAAAGATCAGCCTTTTCCCAGTTTAACCAGCTGCCTCATAAAGGTCAGAGCCTGAAAGTACTTTTGGGAATCTAACAATGTAACTATTTCCCCCAAATCTAAGGATTATTGCTCTATGCTGGTTAGCCTATGGAAACTCTATGCTAGACCATAATAAAGATTTGATTTGATGTTGGTAAAACAGAGGAGGGCTATCAAGACAATTGAATTAAATTTGACAAGGAAATTTAACTTACTATTATGTAGCACTGAAGTAGTGCACTTCATTTAGTCTAGCATGACTCTCTGCCAAAAATACATAAGGACTGTAACAGAAGGTTACTAATATTATCACTAATCTTTTATTGATACTGTATATCTAAAATATACCCACTGCACTTTTTGTTTTAAATTTAGAACCTAAACCAAATGTTTAATTTCGTAAAATAACTGAATTGCATCCTTGCAAGTCATGCTAATGTTCAGTAAGCATTTATCTTTATTACTTTAATTCAACTAGCCTAAATGAGAAAGAACACCACATTAGCTTACTAGCATTCCTTTCTTAATTAATTACACCAAGATTTTTTTTTTAAACTCTCACATGTCAGCTTAAATATGCAGCAGCTCTCACCTTTTCTCTTTGCTGAAGAATGTGTGATACTGTTGCTGTCATGCAAAGTAAAATCTGTAAAATCTCAGGCAGGTTCTGGCTGATTAGATGTCCCAGGTTTTTTAGTACTACTTCCAAGCTATTGAAAAGGCTATGCTGACGGCCTAACGGTAGGACTTGAGATAAATCCAAATCTTGCACAGCTTGAAGCACTGCAGAGTGGCAATGTCCTTTAAAACAGAGAGAAAACATAAAAGAGGGAAGAAGAGAATAATGAATGTATATTGATAAACATTCTACAGAATGGGGATACTGTTCAATATTTCGTATGTGTAAATCTAGATTCAAGATTTGGTCACAATAGTAGAAATTGGCAAATTAAGAATGGTTGTGCTTTAGCTACAAAACAATGCCCAATTTGGGGAATCAAATTTTAAGGTGATATTTAAAAATGATGGAAAAGAACTCTAACTAATACAGAAGGAGAAGAGTGAAACCCTATATGTGCATACATGTTAGTCTCACTTAACAAATCAATTTTCAATTTCAAAAACAGTATGTGTTGTGACCCAGCGCGGCAAGCCCCCAGGAAACGACACACACACACTGTTGTCCAAAATAAAGAAGGCTTTATCACTAATAAATGCTTAGTGATAAGTTAATAGCAATAGCAATAGCACTTAGACTTATATACCGCTTCATAGTGCTTTACAGCCCTCTCTAAGCGGTTTACAGAGTTAGCATATTGCCCCCAACAATCTGGGTCCTCATTTTACCCACCTCGGAAGGATGGAAGGCTGAGTCAACCTTGAGCCGGTGAGATTTGAACCGCTGAACTGCAGCTAGCAGTCAGCTGAAGTAGCCTGCAGTGCTGCACTCTAACCACTGCGCCACCTCCCAAAGTGCTTGTTGCAAATCACAGAACACTTTGGCCGGGATTTCAAATACAAAAAAAACCACAAACAGATCATTAAGTCCTTAAATTCCTCACTTGCTGGAATTGGTCGAGAGCCCGGACTGGAGTTAGTCCAACTGATATCACCAAAAGTGTAAACAGCAGCCAGGTAAAATACATGTGTTGTTTCCAGCAAGAGTGTCCGTTGTGATTCAACCTTATATAGTCTTAGGGCGTGGCCCCTCTGCCTGCAGGTTTACCTGTGAGGAGACCTCCTTCTACAAAGCGACTCTTGCCGGCTAGCTGCCCTGCGTGCCCTAACATCAATCAGAGGCTCCTCCTCTTCACTGGAGTCACTTAACTCCTGCTGGAGAGGTGCAGAAGGCCCTGATTGAGTATTGTCCTCTGGCCCTGCGTCCTCCTCGGTCTCGGACTCAGGTGCCGGAGATACAGACTGCTCTTGCCACCCCATGGTCGGTTCTTGGTCTTCCAGATCCATGAGCAGCTGCGCGGGACTTGGGCAAGCCACAACAGTATGTTTAGGATTCTAACACAGGATGAATGTTCATATTTTCAAAGTGCAACTGTTATTTCACATTAATCAAGACCTATGAGATGTGATGACTGAGTTCAGTAACTAAATGCTTAATATTAGGTATACGCAAAATCTCCAGTTCCACTAGATTAGGGGTGTCAAACTCACGTTTGTCGTCATGTGTCGTATCACGACTTTTCCCCCTTCGCTAAAACGGGGATGGGCATGGCCAGCGCGTGACGCATCCGGCCCGTTGGCCAAGAGCTTGACACCCCTGCATTAGATAATGCTGATCCAGCATTAATCTCCAGAATTAGAAAGGTTTACTTTCCCATAATCAACTGCTCAACCAATCTCCTTTAATATAATATTATTAAGTCAACTTTCTCATCTGCTTCATTATCATTGCCGCACATGGTGTGCTCATACTCATGAATTTACATTAAAGAAAGCTGAGCTCAACACAAAATGTTGTAGGACGTAATTGTCCTAAACAGGCAGGTTCATCTTTCAAGATTCTGATCAGTCAGCCACAACCTCCTTTAGAATATTAGGGGCCTCATGTAGGCAGCACCAAAGCCATGTAATCCTTGAAATCACCGGTTGCAGTTCACGACAATTCAACATAATTCTCAACCACTGTTACCACTGGCTTTACCTGTCATCACTACTGTACTTATGACACAGCTGCTGAAAGGTCACTTAACTCTTAAGAGTATTAGCATTCCGGTAAGAGGACTGAAAATCAACTTTAGAGCACTCTCAGAGCAATTGCCCAGTTGACTAAAAGCTTTCATTCTTGGCCCCCAAGAATTAGCATTAGCTCTGAGAGGGTTGATGGTTCATGACAGAGCCCATCAAAGTCATCATATTCTGAAGTCTTGACCACCCTATCGAACAAAACAACCAGGCTAAAATTCAGGAGACTGTGAGCTCTAGTTCCGCCTTAGGCATGAAAATCAGTTGGGTAACTTTGGGCCAGCGACTCTCTCTCAGCCCAACGCACCTCACAGGGTTGTTGTGCGGAAAATAAGAGGAGGAAAGAGTATGTTTGAGTTATTTAAAAAAATAATAAGTGGGATAAAAAATCTAAAGAAAAATGCAGGAAAGTGGGTAAGAGAGTTAGGGGTGGGGAAGGAAAAGAAAATGGAAGGGAAGCTGCTTTTTCTCCATCGCTATTAACCGGAGTGAAAGTGATTGCAGTCATAAGAATGTGGTATTAACTGCAGCTACCAGGTCACATGGAAAATGCCATGTTCTGCTTTAAATGTTAAGGAACCATGCATGTCATCCAACGCTCCACTTTCCACTCATTCGTCTAATTAATTTCTTTATACATTTTTAAACCATCTCAATCTTGAAATATTCCAGGCAATACAAAAGAACAATAGCAATGAATCAATGCAATAATGCATGCATAGAAATAACATAATATTATTTTGCCATATATATTCAACATTCTGAAGCTACCGGCCTTGCTCAATCTTTAATGGGCAATGTTGACAGTAGAGACACTTCCCATATGGTTTTGTGTTATGTTTATTTCTACAAGCTTCAATCCCCTTAAACTTGTTGACAGCTCCATTTTATTTGCCAAAACTTTTTTTTTCCCTGTACAAAACATACCATTATTGAAATGTCTCACAGGCTCAAAGAGCAGATCCAAAAACACCCTTATCTCTTCAGACAAAGAGCCTGCCAGGAATCTCAAAACAATAGCCATACGGGTCCCTGCCGCTGATTTCCCTTGTGTTTTGCTTCCAGTTTTGTTTTTCATCCGTCCATACAGAATCCTTCAAGGGGTATAAAGAAATCATGTTAGCTTTTCAGAAGCAATGGGTCTATAGGCAAAGGCTCTGTATGTGCTAGTCCTAGCAGAAATTCCCAGCATGCTACAAACTGCAATAATCATCCCAAATCGAAGAGGCAGTTTGGTGTAGTGATTAAGTGCTGGTCTAGAAACTGGGTCACAATGAGTTTTAGTCTTCTTTTAGGCATGGAAGCTGGTGGGATCATTGGATAGTCACTCCTCTCAGCCCAATCCACCTCACAGGGTTTTTGTTGTGGGGAAAACAGTAGTAATAAACATCTTGAGATATAAAAGATAAAGGTGGGATATCCGTCTGATCAACAATTATAATGAACGTTATTGCAAAATAATTCACAACTGAAAGTTGTTTCATTCTTCCATCCATACTTACTAGAACTTATTTCATTCTTTATCCACATTTATTTTATTTATTGATAATTTTATATTCTACAGTCACCCACTTTACACAGCTCTGGGCTACATCTCTCCAAGCTGATATTGGAAAGCTAAGCAGGATCAGGCATGAAACTTTGACAGGACATCACCAGGAAACCTCAGGACTACAGACTACTGGAATGTTGAAAAAAACCCTTTCTATATTGTTGCCATAAAATTATGTGGCCAAGTTTGATTCAAATAACCCTAGATTTGATTAAATCTAGTTTACATGCATATGGTAAACAGTTTTGCCTCCATTTTATTTTTACAATATCTCTGAAATATGTTAGAGTAGAAAGTAGTAAATAGTTCAAAGTAAACTTCATGACTTAATGGTATTCACAGATAGCCTTTTTTTCCAATCCCAAATCAGCAATATAACCATTTCACCGCATTTGGTCTTCACCGGGATCTACCATCAAGCCCACAGTTGGGAAATCTGTCCTTTGTTTGATTAGAAATAAAGCTAGCTTTTATAATTTAAGAGAAAAGCCACTTTTTAAAAAATAAGTTGTGGTAGTAGTGTTATACAAGAACATGAGTTAAGTTAACAAGTTTATTACAAGGATGGTATGTTTACAATAAAATCTGGACAATGGATCAGAATTTTCATCTTCTCTGGAGGTAGGAGGTAAGATTTCATTTTTAAACATTCATCACAGCATGTATCATCTGGTAAACTCTGCAAGTAGAAGTTTAAAATATTACACTCTTAAGGCAGGGGTCCCCAAACTTGGCAACTTTAAGACTTGTGGACTTCAACTCCCAGAATTCTCCAGCCAAGTTTGAAGACCTCTGTTCTAAGGAGTAAAAACGCACATTGCCTAAAGCAATAAAAAGTAAAACAATATCTATATTAACATACAACAGTCCCTTACCTCATCAAAACAGGAATAAGTTCCGGTCGGTGCTGTGGTTTTACTATACTGTTTTCTTCAGAAATACTAAAATGAACTATTTCTTCTTTAAAACTCTTGTCTTCCAATAGCCGATATAAATTCTCTCTGTAAGTACATAACACAACTTAAACAAAGATTCTTTACATAATTTATTAAAATACAAAGTCACAAACTTTTTAGTACTTGAGAAGATACACGTGAGATATGCTTATTCAATCAATGACCAGCAAAATTGACAAAATATATAACATGAAAGTAAAATCAAATGGATTGGATAAAATACCAATACAACAAGGAGCCTCTATTCATTTTTAGTATGTTCTATCTATCTTTCTGTCTCATTTTTAAATCGCTCATCTGCCTCACACTCTATAATAAACATGTAACATAAACTAGTGTAATGATACAGTGTACGTCATTAAACCAGGCAAGTATACGTCTAAAATATTACAGTCCAAGAAATAAAAATGCACATCATCTAAAGCAATAGAAAGTAACACAATTACAAAATATATATATATAGTCTGAAGCTATATTTGTGAGTGTATGATCATATATAATTCAATGCAGACAAGCAGACATTATCTCTTACTTATAGGGCAGAAGATGTGGATGCTTGTAAGTCATGATACAGTCAAGAGCTACTTTTTGCACATTTTGGTCTTGGTGGGTCAGCAGCTGAAAATAATGTTTTAAAACAAACCAGGGTTAAAACAGAGCTGTGTTATAGTAGCGTATTACAATCAATCAGAGGTGGGTTCCTGCCGGTTCAGACCGGCTCTATAGAACCGGTAGCGGGAATTTCCCCCCGCTCGTCAAACCGGCAGTGATGGCCGGCTGGACACCGACACGCCACCGAACCGGCTCGGCAGCGCCATAGGCGCTGCCATCTTGTTTTTTGCTTCTGTGTACGCACAGCTGTTTTTTGCTTCTGCCATTGCGCAGAAGCTTGGTTTTTAGCACTGCGCATGCAAGGCGCACGTGCCCACGCAGCGCGTGAGGAAGCGAACCGGCAGCGAGGTAAGTCAGAACCTACCCCTGCAATCAATACTCTTTCACAATTTGCACTGTCCTTTTACTGAAGAGAATCCATAGAGCATAGTAATTGTGCAAACAGCAAAATCCACAAGCAGGGAATGCTTTTGCCATTTTAACAATTGTTCTTATACCTAGAATCCATGAACTTCAAACATGTGCACCACTGTAAAAATCTGAAACACATATGTGCTCTCCAATAAGACCATTGGTCCTCTAATAATTACCATATCATCTAGACCAGGGGTCTGCAACCTGTGGCTCTGGAGCCGCATGTGGCTCTTTCATCCCTCTGCTGTGGCTCCCTGTCGCTCAAAACATGTGTCACAACCGCCAATGTGTGACACCCGCTGGCACGTGATTTATTGAGCTTTTCGACCCATCTTTTTTTTCGGAGTTCAAAATGTTTTTGTTGCGTGCAGAAATAAAAATTTGTTTTCTATGTAGCAGTTCACTGATTACATAAATGCAACACACTATAGTTTTTTAATATATAGCATAAAGGTAAAAAACAATATATGCAGTGTTATTTTCATTTTAGATGTCAAAAGGTTTTTGTGGCTCCCGGTGTTTTCTTTTCTGTGGGAAATGGGTTCAAATGGCTCTTTGAGTGTTTAAGGTTGCAGACCCCTGATCTAGACTCTTAATATCTATCCCTAAAGTGTGGTAATGCTTCATATTTCCAACAAGGAATTTGAGACAGGTAGTTCTAATTACTATAAAATGATTTACATTCTATTATTGAACTCTACTGTAAAGATTGCATATTAAAAGGAATGATCCTCAAAACAGGAATCTCCAAGAATCAGCTCGTCAAAAAGCATAATCAGTTGTTATAATCCAAAAACACTCATGCAATCCCTATACTATCTTGCTTAAATTCTTACTTCTATAAGGCTTTTCCTTCCCCCCCCCCAAAAAAATTCATCATATACTTCAGCGTTCCCCAACCTTTCTGGCTTTGAGGACTGGCAGGAGGTGAGGGGATGGTTCCGCACAAGTGGCGGTTGAGTGCGTGCACGCACAGCTCCATTTGTACCTGCATTGTGCTCGCCGTTCACACAAATGGAGCTACGCGTGTGCACATAATCATCCATCACTTCTGCAGCCCGGTTCCAAACAGGCCACAGCCAGGTACTGGGTCATGGCCTGCAGCTTGGAGACCCTTGATATACTTAACAAAACTCAATTCCTCTTTGTCTATTTGACTTGCTGGGATAGGAGACAGCAAGCCTAGATCTTGCAGCTGATTTTTCTTAATAAATTGAAGACTGATTTAAGCTATTCCTCACTACTATCATAATAATTCTACCACCAGCCAAGAAAGATCATAACAGAGCTCAGAAATTACTACTTTCTAATGTGAACATCACAATTCAGATTATCATGTGAATACATTTTATTTTTATTTTTTCCCATTTTCTTTTTCCCTATCTTATGTTTGCTTTACTTTTATTTATTTGTTAAGCAACTAATTTCCTGAGAATAATTTAGTCACTTTCATGCTGGCTAGTAATTCTGGAAGTGGCGTTCTCAAGTTTCTCTGGAGACAGCAGGTTGGGAACAAATTCTGAAACAAAAAACTTTCCCAAATGATTTCCAAGTTGTAAGATAATAAATATGCATGTGTATTAATCATTTTAATCATTTTTTAAATTAATCATTTTAAAAAATTCTTTACCTGAACATATATTTCATTCAATTTGGGTTCTAAATACAAAGCACGGGGATTTGAAAACTGAGTGAAAACTTGTAAGTGACTGATAAGCTGCCTGAAAAACAAAACAGAATAGACCAGCTGTCAGTAAAAAA
The DNA here is from genome assembly GCA_003457575.1 of Thermophis baileyi. Lineage (NCBI taxonomy): Eukaryota > Metazoa > Chordata > Lepidosauria > Squamata > Dipsadidae > Thermophis > Thermophis baileyi. Next base: position 663,035 of record QLTV01004398.1, read on the forward strand.
ACACCAATAAACAAAATTTGACTTTTGAGATGGAAACATTTTAAAACTACAAACAAATTTATCAAATGCTTTCTTTTAAATGTTCTTATGTACTTAAGTTTACACAGCTCTTTGCAAAGATCACTGGGTTATTTTATTGAATCTAGTATTGACTGATAGCCTGTCTTGGTTCAGACATTATGAAAAGGAACAAGCCAGGACTGCACATGCGATTTCAGATGCCTTTGCTTCCATTCTGTATTAGCTACATTTATGTCACCCAAACCCCATTAACGCTATCCTTAGCTAGTGATTAACAATAACAAAAAAGCCAATTCCATACAGTTTGAAATCTACTTCCATTAATCATATTAAGAATAAGACAGACCTGTTTATCTGGGTTTGGATGTTATGCTAAGCTGTAGAAAACTAAACACTTTTTTATCAACTAAAAACAGAAAATTCCAGTCTCATATTTCTTCCAGAGAAGGTAACACTAATGCATTTAATTTGGAAAAATCCAGGGGATCACTTTGTTGGTTAGACACTTCTAACCCCTCATGACGCAAATAATATCACTGTCATTGTTATCTATCACTATTTGCTTCTTTGAGTTCTTTGAAGCAGACTTTTGGAAAAAGTTATTAGAATTCTTACAAGTATGAAAACCAGTTCTCACACCAGTACTGAATTGAGGGGTCTTTGCTCTCTGAACTTGGTTGTTTTCTTGCAGACATTTCATTACCCAACTAGGTAAAATCATCAGTGCTAGTAAGCAGTGTGATTTGCTCTCAGTTTATATTCTAGTGGCTTGACTCTCAACTCCCCAAAATAGTGCCTTCAAACAATCAGAGTCGATACTATAGATGAGGACAATGTCATAGTCTCATTTGATATCACAGCCCTTTTCACGTCTACAGATCCAGAATTAGCCAAAGAATCTATGACCACATCATTCCAAAGCACACCTGACTTAACCAAATACACAAAGGATCTCATAATCCTGGGTGTTTTAATATTCGTGTATTTGGTTAGATCAGATGTGTTGTGGAGCAATGTGGTCATAGATTCTTTCTCGGCCTAACCACATACTTCCAATTTGATGGACAAACTTACCAACAAATTAAAGTACACCTATGTGATCACCGCTTTCAGGACTTATAGCGGAGGTTGTTATGCAGTGTCTAGAAGCCACAGCACTTCCACAAATACAACCCAAATATGGTTCAGATATGTAGACACGTTCACCATAATAAAAAGGGGCCAATTAGAGAACACCCACAGAACCTCAACAATATCTTTAAAGGAATCCAGTTTACCAGAGAAGAAGAAAACAAGTCACTCCCCTTCCTGGACATCCTGATCAACAGAGATTACAATGGCAAACTGGAAACATAAGTGTATAGAAAAACTACACACACCAAGTGCTCCACTACCAAAGCAACAACCCAACCTCCCACAAGAGAAGCTGTGTAAGAACTTTATTTAGACAAGCACAAACTCACTGCAGCAACTCTAAACAGCCAAAAAAGGAAACACAACATCTATGCAACATATTCCAACAAAATGGATATCCATGCAACTTTATCAAAAAATGCCTGACACTCAACCCAATACAGCACAACCAAACCAAGCCCTTAAAAGAGTAACGCTGCCATACGTCAAGAACATTTCAGAAACCACCAACAGATTATCACAACCACATGGAATTCGCATAGTACACAAGTCAACTTAAAGCCCTTCAAAACATCCTAAGTAAACCAAAAATCCTAGCAGCCCCAAAAGAAAAAAACGGAGTCATCTACAACAGGGGTCCCAAACCCCTGGGCCTTGAGCCGTTCAGAACTAGGCCATGGAAGTGGTTAGCGAACGCGAGTACGCATCCCCACTTGCACAAGCAGCGGGCTGCACATACGCTTGCGCAAAACCATCCCCTCTCCCCACCCGCTGGTCCACAAAACCAGAAAGGTTGGGGAACTCTGATCTACAACATACAGTGTAATGACTTCAACAGCCACTACGTAGGACAAACAGGCCGGTCTCCTGGCAGAACACATCCATGAACACCAACTAGTAGTCAGAAGATATGATGAAAATTCTTTCATGACTCTTTGACGATTTCTTGACTACAGTAAATTTTTAAGCTTAAAATGATAAAACCGACCACTATTTCAATTTCTGCTGAAATTTCATGGGGTTGGTATTGCCTGCTGAAATAATATTTTTTAAATATTGAACAATAGCCTGTTTCTGTTGCCTTCTTCACCTTCAAAACTATTCCTTAAATTTTCTCACTTTTTCAATCCAAACTATATAAACTATAAGAGGACAGTATGTACAATGTTTGCATACATCTTTCCAAATTTTGGATTACCGTATTTTTCGGACTATAAGACGCACCTGACTATAAGACGCACCTAAGGAAAACAACAACAAAAAGTTTTTGGCCTCCATGAACCCCATTTTGGGGCCTTTTTTCGGGCCTTTTCCAGCCTTTTTTCTGCCCGTTTTTGAGCTTTTTCTGCCGGTTTTTGAAGCTTTTTTCGGCCCATTTGGGGGGCTTTTTTTGCTCCGTTTTCAAGGCTTTTTTTGGCCTGTTTTCAAGGCTTTGGGGGCCATTTTCGAGTCTTTTTTCAGCCTGATTTTGAGGCTTTTTTTGGCCCATTTTCAAGGCTTTTTTCAGGCCGTTTTTTAGGCTTTTTCCGGCCCGTTTTTTTGGGAAAAAAGCTGCCCGAAAAAAACTCAAAACCGGCCGGAAAAAAGCCTCGAAAATGGCCTGAAAAAAGCCTTAAAATGGGCCGGAAAAAGTCTTGAAAACAGGCCAGAAAAAGCCTCAAAAACAGGTCGAAAAAAGCCTCAAAAATGGGCCAAAAAAGCCTCAAAAACAGGCTGAAAAAAGCCTCAAAAACGGGCCAAAAAAGCCTCAAAAATGGCCCAAAAAAAGCCTTGAAAACGGCCCGAAAAAAGCCTCAAAAACGGCCCAAAAAAGCCTCAAAAACAGGCCGAAAAAAGCCCCCCAAATGGGCCGAAAAAAGTCCTGAAAAAGGCCGAAAAAAGGCCCGAAAACGGGGTGTGCGTTGGCCAAAAAATGGCAGGCGGATGGGCGGGGCTTCAGCAATATTCGGTCTATAAGACGCACAGACATTTTCACCCCCTTTTGGGAGACAAAAAAGTGCGTCTTATACTCTGAAAAATACGGTATTTAATTGCAACATATTCCATTCTGCTGCTTCCTACTTATCATATAGATGAGGAACACCCAGGTTTTTTAAGGGTTATCCACAATCATAAGCCTCTACATAGTCAATAAATATGAACTCTTTTCACTTTGTCTCTGATCCATCACTGGAATCCCATGTTACATTAAATCATGGGCTTGATTAACAAATCAACATTACTGAACCTGAATTGTGAGCCTAATAAACATATGATTAAAAAGTTTTCCTATTACATATTCTAATGACTGGAGAAAGAGAAAGAAAGAATTAAGAAACTATGCAAGGCATGTTACGGTTGAATAACAAGAACTACAGGCTAAATTATATTTAAATGCAGATTTTCTTACAAGTTTTGAAGAAAACCCTTATCATTTTCATTGCAGTTAAGACAAACATACTTTGTTGCAGCTCTTCTGGTTTTCCTTTTTGGCATCTCTTCAGTCATTTGGCCTTCAGAAGTTTGCTTCTCTCCTTCGAAGTCATATGACTCATCCTCAGTTGTGTCTTGAAGATCCATTTTCTCTGGAAGATCTTTTACATCCTCACTACAACTGCTTTTCTTTCTAAGATCTTGCACTGGGGCTATTTGTGAATCAGCAGGATAATACTCATTGCTGTAACAAAACAAAATACAGGAGTTGGTCTTCCTACCTATCTTTTTTCAATTCATTCTAGTGACTTATTTGTGCCTCAGTAAATAATAACCCTGTTGTGTCACTGTTACTCTTGTGGCCCTACCTCTCCCTCTGTTTTAATGTCTGCGTTATGCACACAAGCACCCGGCAGACTCTTTACTTTTCCTATTGATACTGTACTTCAAGGAAGACCAACTAGGAAACAAAGCTATAATAAACCACTTTTATTATAGTTAGTAACAGAATCTTACACAATTGAATGCACCTCCCCCAGCCCCCCTCCCCCCCCACACCTTTATCTACAAGAGAACTGAGGAGGATCAGGTCTGAGACATTTTCTCAAAACTGCATTGGATTTAGATTTTATTTGTCTAATCAATGTCTTGGTTGCAGCTTTTGCTACTGTTCCTAAAAGTTATTCTCACAGTTCACTACACACCATGGTCTGTTTGTCATGAGTGCTTGGGTTGGGGGGAGCAGCAAGTACAGTCAGACTTCCTTGTTGATAAGTCATAATATGAACTATTCCATCATATGATTTAATTGAAAAACTGCTTGTTTCTTTAACAGTAACCAAGTAATTCCAACAGTGTTTGTGAAACATGTATATAAAGTATTTCTTCCATAAAAATCTTCACTTACTTAATAAATCTTAGTAGAAGTGGAGAAAGTTCTCTTGACCTGGATTCCACCCTGTATGCAAATCTTGACATTGCTTTCCAAAGGAGAAACCTAAAGTTTGTATGATCCATTCTCTCATAACAGCATGTCTGACATTTCAATTGCTCATCATACAAAGTTCTGACATGATGCTGATAGATTTCCTCACTTCCAACATCCGTAACAGTTTTTGGTTCTTCTTCTAGCTCATTACGTAGCTCTTTTTCTATGGAAAAAATTCACCAAAATGAGCATTAAAAACAAAATAAACATCTTTTTAGTCATGCCAGCTAACCTATTACTGCAAATTTACAGAGAATATATTTATAGTCCTGGTTAATAAAGAATTTTTAAAAACTTAAAATGTAAGAGTTCCACTTTAGTGAGTACTGTTCAATCACTAGGGCTCTGCAGCAGGCCCAGAAATTGAGGCCTCCTATCAATAAAAAAAGAATTGTTTTGTGTTCTTTGAGACAGAAAAGAAAAAATAAACTGGCAAGCAACAATTCCAGATCACTACAAGAATGTCTGTAGAGAGACAGAGGGGGTAGGGGAGAAAATTCCTGAAGAGTACAAAGTCGGACACTATTTGCTTAGTTAACAAGCAGCTTTGGCCTTGTCTCCATCATTATTGAGTCTTTTATATGACAATGTCTTACCAGCATAGGATACAGCTTTTTCCAAATGTTCATAATAAACTTTCCAGAATAGTTTATTTTCCATTTCATCTGCATGGGACCTAATTAAAAAAGAGATTTTATTTTTCCAAAAAAAAAGGGGGGGGGGAAGGTAACTGAACAAATCAACTATTAACTATCATAGGCATGTCTTTTTTTCTTCACAGAAAATAAACTATTTTGCAATGTTCTTTTCTTAATTTATGGGGCTTTATTCCTATTGTATCACAATAGGACTGTATCATAGTCCAAAATCATTTTGCTGTATGTTTGAAAAACAGAAGCATAAGAAATCTGATAAATATATCTAACTTGCTCATATCATTCCATAATCTGAATGCAAGAATGATGGTGCTGAAATATTCAGGAAATGGTGCTTCATTAAGTCACAAAGAGAAGGAAAAAAGCCACCATGTTGGGATTATTTCTTAATTCTTTTCTCTTTAAAAAGTTTCTGCTTGTTCAGTTTTCTTTTGCACAGTGAACTGATTTTTTTTCTTTTTATTTGTGGTCATCCTTCAGCATGTGCTTAAATTTCAGTGACCACATGTTCTTTATCAGAAAGGGCAGTTCTTTATTTCAGAAAGCTATACTTTAAATTTATTTAAGTATTTATTTTCTTGGTTTTGCTCTTGAATTTTCCTTTATAAAGCAAAGTTATAAACATAAACATCCTTACGGAATTCTTTCAAATTTGTCCCTTTTCAGTTTTGTCCTTAATTTGGTCATTGTAGCTTAAATACACACTAGAGAAGAGTAGATTTTCAGCTAAACTGGAGTGTTCAGTAGTAGGATCCTTCATAAAGTAATTTGTCTAATTTGCCTAATCAGTTTCATTTAAGTGTATATACATACACATATACATACATGCACACATACACACTCTAAATTCCTTCTTGCGAGTTGCCCTTAATAATTAACCAAAAAGTAATAATTACATACATATATACATACAAACATGCATGTGTATGTGTGTGTGTGTGTGTGTGTGTGTGTGTGTGTGTGTGTGTGTGTGTGTATATATATACACTATATATATATATATATACACACACAATATATACAATATATTGTGTGTGTGTGTGTGTGTGTGTATATATACACACACACATACACACACACACATACACACACACACATATATATATATATATATATACACACACATACATACTTATTTATATTTATTTATACACATACATATACATACTTAATTATATTTATTTATTGTAATTATAATTACATTTTTGGTTAATTATTAAGGGCAACTCGCAAGAAGGAATTTAGAGTGATTTATCCACAATACAGATATGCAGGGATAAGAACAAAGTGGGAAATCATTTAGTGAGCAATGTCAGTGTAAGAAATTCTGGCAGTGAGGCCAGCTACTTCTGAGAGATACTTATTACTCACAGCACAAACACAGGTCAAGAACTCATCTTAAGACTTATGCAACATCTTGTGCAACAGGGATTTCAGCTCTTTCCTCATCTCCACTCATGGAAAAGCTCCCTGGATTCAGCCTGCTAGATGTTCGTCATATGTGAGCGAGAAAGGAGAGCCATTCCACCCAGAAACTCAATTACAGAGAGGGATGAGGAACTTTGTTCTCTACTCTTTGATTGTGCAAGGAGTCCTTAAACTGCACTGCCGCAAACATGAAACTGCACTCCTTCACTTCTCAAACATCTGCTCATTAAGCAAATTTCCTTCCCACAAATGTTTGGCATCATTCATTTTCTCCCAGACTCAAGTTGAACAAAAGACTTTGAGGTCACATTCTAATGTATATGGGTGGAACCAACATAATTCTATAAGACTAAATTCATTTATGAAACAAAAGAGTTTTCGTGGACAAGTCAGGTAGAACTGCAGTGTGTAGATGCGGCAAAAAAACCAAAGTAATGAGGAATGCAATTCTGCAATAGTACAGTATCTTCATGATGAATGTGAAAGCTAGGATTTCAAGTTAACTCAGGCATTATATACTGTCTATTCATATCATATGAATCATATGATTCATATTATATAAATCATCTATTACATTAAAAAAAACCTACCAGGTGCCAGAAAATAGTAAGCCGAAAATAAAGAAGTCATATTTCTCATAAACTGAACAATGTTAATTATCCCCTCTTTCAAGAGAATGGCACATTCAACAGTCTCACCAAAAATAAGACATTTACTTCATTAGCACATTAAACTAACTCTCCACCCTACATAATTCACAGGTATATGATATAATTGATTTTTGTCCTTATTTATAATTACCGTATTTTTCGGAGTATAAGATGCACTTTTCCCCCCCCTAAAAGAGGGTGGAAATGTTGGCGTCTTATACACCGAATAGAGCCATTTTTGGCCTCCCAAAGTCCCGCCCCAAGCAAAAACGGGTGCGCAGGTTTGGGAGGTCTGCAGAGTGGTCCTGGGGACTGGGGGAGGGCAAAAACGTCCCTGTTTTTGCGAAAAACGGGGTGGGCAGAGGGTTTGGGAGGTCTGCAGAGTGGTCCTGGGGACTGGGGGAGGGCAAAAACGTCCCTGTTTTTGCGAAAAACGGGGTGGGCAGAGGGTTTGGGAGGTCTGCAGAGTGGTCCTGGGGACTGGGGGAGGGCAAAAACGTCCCTGTTTTTGCGAAAAACGGGGTGGGTTTTGCAAAAAATGGCCAAAAAAAGATCCATTTTTTTGCAAAAACGGGGTGGGCAGAGGGTTTGGGAGGTCTGCAGAGTGGTCCTGGGGACTGGGGGAGGGCAAAAACGCCCCCATTTTTTCAAAAAATGGCCCATTTTTCACAAAAATGGGGTTCACAGAGGGTTTGGGAGGTCTGCAGAGTGCTCCTGGGGGCTGGGGGAGGGCAAAAATGCCCTCGTTTTTGCAAAAAAACAGGCAAAAAACAGCCCATTTTTTGCAAAACCAGGGTGGGCAGAAGGTTTGGGAGGTCTGCAGAGTACTCCTGGGGGCTGGGAGAGAGCAAAAACTTTTTTTTTTCTTATTTACCTCTTCGAAATCTTGGTGCGTCTTATACACCGGTGCGTCTTATAGTCCGAAAAATACGGTAAGTGGATAAAACAGACTCAAAAAGTGCACTCAAATAATTTTTAATCTTTTAAATGTTTCTCATAAAAGTGTGTAATTATGAATATCAATTTGTG
>QLTV01004398.1:671360-746520 GCA_003457575.1 Thermophis baileyi
GTTTTGGGAAAAACGGGGTGGGGAGAAGGTTTGGGAGGTATGCAGAGTGCTCGTGGGGGCTGGGGGAGGGCAAAAACGCTGTTTTTGCAAAAAATGGCCAAAAAAAGATCCATTTTTTTGCAAAAACGGGGTGGGCAGAGGGTTTGGGAGGTCTGCAGAGTGGTCCTGGGGACTGGGGGAGGGCAAAAACGCCCCCATTTTTTCAAAAAATGGCCCATCTTTCACAGTAATGTGCATCACAGAGGGTTTGAGAGGGCTGCAGGAGGGAAAAAATGCCTTCGTTTTTGCAAAAAAACAGGCAAAAAACAGCCCATTTTTTGCAAAACCAGGGTGGGCAGAAGGTTTGGGAGGTCTGCAGAGTACTCCTGGGGGCTGGGAGAGAGCAAAAACTTTTTTTTTTCTTATTTACCTCTTCGAAATCTTGGTGCATCTTATAGTCCGAAAAATACGGTACATAACTTTAGAACTATATTTGCTTTTCTTTCAGAAATTCAAAGTAACATACACTACATTCTTTCCTACAACAATTCCCACAACAAAGGTTGGGCTTAGAGGGACCCACATCATCCAGTGAGCTCCCATGGCTTAGGGCTGACCTGAATCCAAATCCTTAATCACAATACCCAATTTGCTCTTTTCCTTGGAAAAAAAAAGTCTTACCTTATAAGCTCAATCACAGGTTCCCACAGTGGACTAAAGTTGATATAAAGCATTCCCAGTAAATACCGAAGAGGCACCTAGAACAACACGCTAAAATGTTTGATTGCCTCTTTCAAAATCACCACTATTACATATTTAACAAGATCATTGTCCTACAAAGATATTCTTCTTAAATACCATCAGTATATTAGTATCCAATGCGTTAATTTTGTGAATTTCCTTAAATTCTAATAACAATTGGCATAATAGTGGACTTTTTTCCCTGAAATCTTGGGCTACATATATTATATCCTCCTTTATTAGCTACACATGTAGTCACTCTTGTATCAACAGCTGTTTTCTTAGAAGTTAATTCTTAATCAAATTTTGGATGACATGCCAGCTCATACTAAACCGCTTGACCAGTAACATACTGTGGTTATGGACTGTGATTAATGGCTCTTTCTCTCATCACAAAGGATGTTTCTTTCCATGTTTAACCAGCTAGTACAGTAACTGAAGCCACAATACTGCCAAGTGCTCCATGTAAATGTGGTCTGTGTTACAAAGGGAAAATGCACTGAATCCCACTTCAGCCTAGAATACTGAGTGCCCTCCTGCAAACATCTGACCAATTTAACAGTCATTTGGTTAAGAAAATAAAAATAGTACTTCAGACTTACCAAAAAGATAAGCTACTGTAATTAAATAAAGATAAATGTCTTTGCCTTAAAAATAACAGAATAATTGCCCTTGATTTGAAACCTAATTGCTAACATAAATTAATCATAAGCTGATACCTCCACATAACCACAAATTTATCTGATCAGAAAATAAAAATAGAGATGGCTATGATCTCTATATTCCATGGAAATCCTGGCTCTTCACCACTGGTGTGAATTGATTTTGTTTCTCATCACGTTATTAAAGCCATTATGATAATATACAAAAACTGCATGATCTGCTGGTAGGAAAATGCAATTATGCTAAGACTTTTCACAAAGGACACTTTTACCTCCTGCAAAGCTCCCTCGGGGATCATGGAGCACACCAAATCATGTCTCAGCTTACTCAGGTAGAGCAGCTTCTCACGATAATCATTGATATTTGCTGGCACAAGTTCAGCTTGAAGCAACATACCAAATAACCCCACATCCTTAGCAAATAAGAAAAAAAAATGCATGAGAAAGTTTCTTCAAAGCCAAATGCATTCATAGCTTATTTAGCAGAAAGTTTCCTAATCGTTGCTAGAAATCAGCTGATAATCCAATATGTCAAAAAACATTCGATGAAAAGAAATTCAGTGCATGGATATGAATAACATCAAATATTGTTTTCAACCAGAAAAAAACACATCACCCTAAACTTAAATCAGAGCTCTTCCTAGCAATTCATTATTGGTTTAAATGAAAAAAAGAAATTCTACTAATGTATAAAATATTTTGCAGGAATCAAACCTTCACCAAGTACAAGCTCTAAATGCACCAAAAATAATGGCATACCAACATTCAGAAATATAAGTTAGAGAATACTACTAGACCTATACTATGGTTTATCTATCACTGCAATTTTAGCAGTTTTAGGAACACTGGAGAAGCCTCTTTCCACATGAATGCTGTACCATTGGTTGCACTAAATTACAATTTGAAACATTACCTGAGTTCCAGTTGAAAGCAGGTCATCAAAACGACTTAAAATCCGTATGGTTAGCAGTCGCACCTGTTCCAAAGATATCACGCTTCATTAATTCATTTAATAATATGTAAGCCAGCAATAGATAACGTATGTCTCCAAATATTTTTCGCTTCATCTTCCATGAGCTTTAGCCAATATCACTAAAGTTAGGAATTTTTTAAACTTCAAATTATTTGGATAGGAATAGTGTATTCCGAATACAACATATGTATTTCTTTCCTGTTACCTATCATACTTAAATGGGGGGGGGGGGTTTGCTGGGAAATATACTTAAATGGGGGGGGGGGGGTTTGCTGACAAGTGATGTATGGTCACCTTTCAGACTAATAATTTAATTTATATCAAAATCTGTTACATCAGATGTAGACAAAAGAAAAGAAAGTGGAAGTCAATATAAGGAAGTAAAAAAATTAATATCCATTTCTATATTTTAAAGAAATTGCAATATATTAGTATCATGGAAAAAAGTAGTACAATTACAAATCCTGACTTCTTGGAGAAAATATCAAGCTGATATTTTTTGTTTAAGGTAAAATGGATGGAATCATATTTTAATAGGAATTCATGTTCTGCAATCTCATCTTCTATTCACCCCTCAAACTGATTTTCTTGCAAATAGCTATCCTTAAGATCCGTGAATGTGATTATAGAGATTTAAATATCCTTCAATGTTTGTTCTGTGTCCTGATTTATTTCTTTTGAGCCATTGCCAGAGACCATTCTTGTTCATCTGGGTAGTGCCAGAGGGGATTCAACACAAGGTATTATGTATGTAATACTAATTGACATGAGGGTGAGAACACATTAGATGCCACAGACTGCTGATTGCATTTCTGCAGTTTTACTGCACATTCTGCAGCAGTGACTCTTTGTGAAGCAGGAAAGAAGAATGGAAAAGAAAAAAAAAAAAAATCGGTTGGAGATCAGCTTACTTTAGGTACACTGGAAGAAATATTGAATTGCAATTTAGAAAATAATTCCATCAGAGTCTCTTTAGACAAGTGTTCGTGATAACCACACAATGCTAATCTTGTAAAATAGAGATCAGCCAACAGTAAGGCAGATGGTTCTGAGGGAAATGTCCTAAGAAAAAAGAAAACAGTAATCAAGATATATTTTAAAAACATGAGTTTTACTTTATTTTACTTTGTTATTGTCTTAATCAACCCCAGGCTTTCTATAAAAAATCATCTTACATTCTTAGTGATGTGGTACAGAAAAAAGGATGGCTAGACAGTGCCATTCGTGCAGTGAACATGAATTTGGGCAAACTCTGGGAGAAAATGGAAGACAGGGTGGTGTGGCATGTTATGATCCATGATATTGTGAAGAGTTGGTCATGACTTTGTGACTAACAACAACACAGTTGGGGATAGGGAGGAAAAAGGAAAACAAGTAAAGGTACATGGACATTAACTGGCCAGTTTTAATGGAAGAGACCAAATGAGATGTCAAGTTGGCTCTAGCTCCCTCTAAGCACAGAATCTTGTTCTTCAAAGAGCAGTTGAGTATGATAGCCTCCAAGAAGATGGAGGATAAATTCAATCCAACTGTTAGCAATAAGCAAATACAGCAGTTCTGCTGTCTGCTTTCAAATATTTAAGATCTTATCCTGCATTACTTAATCTTAATCCTTACAATACCTCTATACAGTTTTGATATGTTTTATCCCTCATATTGCAAACTAGCTAAATACCCGTGCTTCGCTACGAAACTATGTGATGGGGCTTGATAAATTGACACTTAAAGCTTGAAAATTAATGAGTAGTTAAAAAAGTGACTGTATTATTTCGTTAGAGACGGTAAAGTAAGTTTCTGTTACAGATGAAGACATTATTGTAAGTGTAACAACAATAAAATAGATGGGCTTATGCCCTTTAATCCCAGCAGCAACCGTGGCTGTTTTGTCTATGTAGCCAGGCTAATAAGTTGCATAGCATAGACTTTCAATTCGTCCCTCAGATGAATTGCTCAGGACCTCCCTGTAAACAACATTCCTGGTTTTGCTGTCTGCCTGGAGGCTGACCAGGCTATCAGGTGAACTGACTCTGGAGCATGCCACATAGAACTGGCCAGGGGAGAAACAGGCAGCTTACCTTACTTGTGTTTTCCTAATAGCATCTGTAAATCTTTTCCTGCGTTTTCCCCCTCTTTTCCCTTTAACTGGTGTTACAATAGAAGGAACAGATTTGTCTGAACTGAGGAGGTCAGTGTAAGAAATTATTTGGGGCTGGGACACTATGCAGGAGAAATTCGGTTCCCAATCCGTTGGCTCAGTGGTGGTCGGTGATTGAAACTCATAAGGTACCGCTTGTGTTTTGCATTTGGATCAGATTTCTTTTCAGGTGGGGAGGAGAAGTAGAACTCCTTAGCATCAGAGCTTGTTAATAATAATATAAGAAATACTCATGCTCCGATGGTCATTTCGAAAAATCATTTCTTATTGAGCACCTAGAAGCCAAGAGGAACATACGTTTCAAGTTTGTAGGCTTTACGGTTCTGGAGATTTCGTGATTAATGCGTGAGTGGTTTTCACTTTTATATATATATAGATTTAAATGACAGCACAACATGCTTGCTTTAATGCCATCTATTAAGTTTATGCCAGGGTAAAACTGCACTTTATTATTTGCATCTTAGTCTTATATCATTTTACCACACTGGTTCTCAGGTTATCAATAACCTATAGAGAACCCATGTCTTACAGAACAATTGTTTTATCTGTTGCTAATGATGCTGATTACTCCCTCACTAATATGCACATCAGTGACAGGTAAGATGGCAATGACAATCAAACCTAAGCACAATTGATGACAAAATTAAAATAAAGCTCATCCAGCAGCAAGCTGCATGAATCCCATTACGGGATTCAATATAAGTCTCCTGAATTTTGCTCCATGTCATTTTTACCTAAAACTTCAAGCCTATGGGAACTGAACCCTTTAAATACCCAGATGCAATTTTCTACTTTTCCCAGCACAGCTATATTTCCAAGGACCCTTTACAATAATTGGAATTTCTACCATGAAGTATTTTTTTTTCCCAGTAGTCTAAAAAACTGTCTGTGATTATTAACCTTGGGGAATGCATTTCTGCAGGGAAAGAAAAAGTCCCATCTCTGCTGTATAACATGGAATAAACACCAATTGTGTCTTTTATACGTTCCATGTAAAAAAGGAGTTTCAACAGATGTTAAACTCTAGGTCTAGCAATAAACATGTAAATATTAAACACAGTACAAGTAGTCCTTGGCTTACGCCCATTTTTTCAGCGACCATTCAAAGTTACAGGACTTCTGAAAAAAATCCAGCCAATGCAGCATCTCCATAACCATCGTTGCAATTATGATTGCAATGGCAGCTGCAGGGAGCCACGGTCACATGATTGCTATTTGCGACCTTCCCAATTTCCCACAAGAAAACTGAATAGGAAAACCAGCAGGAAAGGCCACAAGTCACTCTGCTAATTCCCTCCCACTTTTTTTCTTGGTTGCACCATCCCCTGGCTCATGCAAGACTTCACAGGCTCTCCCCCAGCTTCCTATGACTCACATGCAGCCTGCACCGGCCCTCCTATCCCCTTCCCTGGCCTCTTCAACCCTATGTAGCATCCCAGTGACCATTACCTTGGACTTCCACCTCTTCCCACTTAACGACTCACACATCTTGGGGTTATCGCAGCAACTGGGACTGTCCGGGATTGCCATCACTAAGCGATGCAGCCACATGACATAGTGCTTTATGACTTCATCACATAGCAGCAACAATCCCAGCCCAACTATTGTCATATCCCGAGGATTACATTTCATTTCTAAGATAGATAGATAGATAGATAGATAGATAGATAGATAGATAGATAGATAGATAGATAGATAGATAGATAGATAGATAGATAGATCTTTTGAATTCATATCACACACGGGCCAACCAGATACTGATAAAGATACAGAAGATTCTAGTAAGAACATATACTCCTTGACTTACAATGGTAACAGACTCTGGAATTTTCATTGCTAAGTGATATATATATATAGATATATAGATATATAGATATAGATATATAGATATATATAGATATATAACTCCTTGTCCCAGAAACTTCAACCTAGTTTTGCGTAACAATATAGAATAAAATAGGCTAACTTCAGCTACAGTTGCTATTTCATAGGGAAATGTTTTCCTATTATACATACATCAATAAAGTCTTTATGCGTTCCACTGGTAACATATCTAAAATTTCCAAGGATTCCACTAAACTAAGAAGCGTACTCACAGCTTGACAAGCCACAAACAAGTTTCCTGAGAAAATGAAAAAAAAAATGTGTTTTAGTCCATATGCCCATTTCAGAAATACTTTAAGTTATAAAAATAAAATATTATTTCAATTTCTTACAAAACATGCACACCACCTGTAAAATATGTCTATTTTTATATAGACTTACAGAAAAGATGGATAAATATGAAAAAAATATTAACTAAATTTCATAAGGTAAATTAAATACACAGCAAAAGTCTAACATATTGCTTAGATATGAACCAAGTAAGTATGATTATCAAAGATCTGGACACTGGTTTGAATAAGAAAAGCTGAAGCTGATCATATACAGAGAATAAGTACCAGATTAGGAAAGATTTCTTTCTCTTTCAATGTATTTCATGCAAACATCAGTGATGTAGATGTATCTTTCTAGTATGCATCTTCCACAAAACAATAACGCACTTAAACAACCTTAGTGTAATAATGCAATCTGTATCAGAAATTTAGGGTACCCCACAACAGAAATAAGTAGCTATAAGAACAAAGCTTTTTCCCATATAATTTTGTCCCTGTACTGTTATTTATTTATCTCAACTGATTAATACTGTATTAAAAGCAAACTAAAGCATTAAAACAGCAGATGAGGCCAATCTAACAAATAAAAATGTTTTAAAATAGAATTGCCAAACTTTTTATGGCCAAGAGGCACATTTGGAATTTTGAGAGCATTTTATGAGTACTTCAAAAATGACTGTCATCATGGTGAGGCTGATCACAAATTATCCATCTAATAGAAGGCAAATAAAGCATTGGGCTGCAGCCCCCAAATGTTTTTCTAAGAACGACTCTGGGATTCATGCAGGACCAAAATGTACAGTTGGAAATGCAGGCTGTACTTGAGGTTAGTGATTACACTTGAGCAAGCTGGCTACCAATTCATTTTTTTTAAATTAAAAAAATAGAAAAATTAAATTCAGTAAGGGAGGGAACTGGATTGTGCCAAGAAACATGTTGGCAACCGCAGTTACCTCCAGGGATCATGCTGGAAAGGCAAAGTTTTTTTAAAAATCTGGACAAATAAGGCAGAGGTGGGTTCCTCCCAGTTCGGACTGGTTCGCCCGAACCGGTAGTGACCCGCTGGTGATGTCACGATGATGTCACGGATCTGGTTCAGTCGGTGCCGGTCCATGGGCGCTGCCATCTTTTTTTTGAATTTTTATTTTTATTTATTTTTTCTTCTGCGCATGCGCAGAAGCTGAGTTTCCGGCACTGTGCATGTGTCATCTTGTTTTCGGGTTTTTTTTTATTTTTTTGCACTGCGCATGCGCGTGCAAGGCACGCACACACCCACGAGGCGCGCCCCTGTGGCGCGGGAGGAAGCAAACCGGCAGCGAGGTAACTTAGAACCCACCCCTGAAATAAGGGAGTGTCAATCCTGCAGCAGTCAAAATTAACCACATTTTTACAAAGGGGCGGGGAAGAGTCAGGGAAGAGTACAGATAATATTTATTTTTACTTGACGCTTACAAAGAAAGAACAGGTTAATCTAAAGAGCTAACCTTTGCAGAACTGTCCTTTGTCAAGGGCAGCAAAGAGACTCTCAGAGAACCTTGTAAACACTGGTGTAATTTTTTCTTTCACAAGTGGCCTGTCAAATATGTAAATGCAAACATAAGTTATAATTTTACTGAAGGCTAAGAATTAGTTTCTGAATTTCACCCTTGAACTGTGATTTTATTTTACCCTCCAATGTACCCCAAATCATGGAAAAAGAAATAGCAGTAGTGAATTCTAATTAAGGAGAGAGAAAATTAGAGAAAATTAGAAGAGAGAAAATTTGTAATTTGCTTTGGCCAATTTGAACTGAGAATTGTAACTTTATGTTTAGCTGTACCTTCAAAGCTGTAAGAAAAAGGAAGAGTAGCAGATTAAAGGTAACGTTGTCAGATGTATCTAGTTCTCTTTACATGCAACTCCAAATTAAGATGTCTATCTTGCAAAATTAGTGGGTCTTTGGAAATAACTTATTTGAAAAAAAGAAAGAAATCCAAGTCTTTATTTTCTATTACATTTGCTAATTTGTTAACACAATGATTGTTAGCATGACTGCAAACAGCTTCTGAGTAATAATAGAGGAAACAAGGTTTTAGTAATAAATCCAGGAAATGTGCTCAGGTATCATTGACAATACTGCAAATGATCTTGACTTTCAACTGTTGGATTTCTAAATAGTCATTTAACCAGCAAAGTATTTGGGGTTATTTTACTATTTCTAACTTCCTAGTTCTGGTTGATGTTGTTCTAGAAAGCAGAAGAATAAGTCCCGAGATCTACACGTCAACTATAATACATGTACTCCAGTATGTGGAAAGAAATAAAAAATAAGCCAAGATGATTTATAGTTGCCTTATATGTGGAAGAACTACAAGGGCTGCCCAGGATTGTGAAATATCAGCTGTGTTTCCGCTTGTGGGGAATCTGATACAAGACAGAATATGATCAAGCACAGTCTTCTCTTCTTTTTCTCCCATCTTCTTACTTCTGAAATATCTTCTACTCAGTCTAAAATAAAATTGAATGGATACTATAACAGTTACATGAAATTGTTTGCACTATGTTATTTCAAAGTTATCAGATTTTAGAGATTATGCTTTCCACCTATGCACTAGCCACTTGCCCAACAAAAATCTCTTACATACATACATACATACATACATACATACATACATACATACATACATACCCTGTTTCCGCCAAAATAAGACAGCCCCTGATAATAAGCCCAATCGGGCTTTTGAGTGCATGGCAATAAGGCCAAGCGCTTATTTCAGGGTTCAAAAAAATATAAGACAGGGTCTTATTTTTGGGGAAACACGGTACGTACATACATACATACATTATATTACCACAAAAGAACAGATTAGGTTCCTACACTTTTGGAACTTTTAATTCTTGTTATTTTTCTTTATTATAAAAATTTTGATCTGGTTCATGGATTACTGTTTGTTTTTTTTATTTAGTGTGATATACAAACATGCTAAGAAATAGTTAAAAATGAGCCAAGCCAATATGCTTATTAAGTATGAACAGACCAGTTTAGTCTAATGCAGGGGTCTCCAACCTTGGCAACTTTAAGACTTGTGGACTTCAACTCCCAGAATTCCTCAGTTGAAGTCCACAAGTCTTAAAGTTGCCAAGGTTGGAGACCCCTGGTCTAGTGGTTAAAGCACTAGGCTAGAAACCAGGAAGTTGTGAGTTTTAGTTTCGCCATTGGGATGAAAGCTGGCATGGTGACTTTGGGTCAATCACTCTCTCAGCTTAATTCACCTCAAGAGTTTTTGTTGTGGGGAAAATGGAAGGAGGAAGGAGTATTAGGTATGTTTGCTGCCTTGAGTTATTTGTACAAAATAATAAAGGCAGGATTTAAAAAAATCTAAAAGCCAACAACTGCTTTGGGTTTCAACAGAAAGTTAATTTGCATAGTTCTCCTTTCATTATGGAGTTGAATCAGACATGAACTTGCACTCTGATTCTTAAAGGGAGATATCTGAACTAGAAAGTAGCAACACAACCTGACAAATATTCTAAATGAATTAATTACTCATACAGGTGGTCCTAGATAGCAACTGCCTTGTTTAACAACCATTCACAGTTAAGATTTTAAAAAAAGCAACTTTATGACCACTCCTTGTAAAGCAAAGGAAAGCTGAAGTAAGACAGTAAGTCCAGTTGTGGTTTCACTTGCAATCACCTCAATTGATCCCAACTGGTGCCCGTCGCAAATGTGGTTGCTAAATAAGGCATTTTAAAATATGAAATTATGACATTGACCCAACACTAAAGATTAATGCATCGACACAATCAATAGTGTTTAAATACTTAAAGGGTCAGATTAACTCTTTATCACTGGCTTAGAACAGCCCTAGCAATAGATGTCTTCCACTTCAAATTGGGTTAATAGAAATGAATGAATTTTAGTACAGATAGAACTGCAGCAAGATGATGATTCAATTAAAGTCCCTCCTGTTTTAAATGTAGTAACTGCAAAACAACTAAACCAAAATGGGAGTTAAAGAATCTTTATCGGGTGTTAAAACAGATCATTTGCTAGACTATCTAAGTTTACTTAACAAGTTCTGAGGAACATCATTTGTATAATTTCAGATAAGGTTAAGACATGCATACCCTTTAGCTGATTCTGGAAAAACAAGAGGATACTTCTCATATGCCATTGATCCAACAGAGGGAGGTTCTGCTTTCTTTAGGCTAAGTCTAGAAAGAACTGCTAAGGCCACTTGCTGGATCACAGCATCATCGCTGTAGATACAGTGCTCAATGTATTCAAGGAGGCTGGGAAGAAATTGCTGAAAAGAAAAGGACAAAGACAGTACAGGTAGTCCTCGACTTACAACAGTTCATTTAGTGACCGTTCAAAGCTACAACGGCACTGAAAAAAGTGACGAATGACCATTGCAGCATCCCCATTGTCATATGATAAAAATTTAGACACTTGGCAACTGACTTATATTTATGACAAGTTGCAATGTCCTGGGGTCATGTGATCACCTTTTGTGACCTTCTAACAAGCAAAGTCAATGGGGAAGCCAGATTCTTTTAACAACTGTGTTGCTAAGTTAACAATTGCAGTGATTCGCTTAACAAGCGTGGCAAGAAATGCCGTAAAATGGGCATAAAATGGGCAAAAGTCACTTAACCAATGTCTCACTTAGCAACATAAATTTTGGCCTCAACTGTAGTCCAAGTCAAGGACAAGACTTTTCAAGCTAGGACATAGATACATCAGAATCAGGAAGCCAATTTTCCACATAAACATAGAACTTAGTCTTATTTAATTCTAGCGGCTTACAAAAAGTATGCTATAATCCTCTAAACCAGGGGCAGCATTTTTTTTTTTACTCTGGGGCTCACACTGTCTATGGAAATGCCCATGTGTCTGCCATTATTTTTAATCTTCAAGAACCCTTAGGGGTGGGTTTGGGGAGATGTATAGAAAACAGATATGCTATATCTTCCAAAGGCTTCAAAACATTTTTTTCCCACCATTTTAGCTGTCAGAGAGTGAAGGGGGGAAAAATCACAGTCATAAATGGCTGTTGTGCTGCTATATTATGCATTTTAGAGGGGAATTTGGGAGTGGCAAAAACATACCTGGAAGGCTACAGGTTGCCCATCATGCCTTATGTGAAGGATTCAATATGTGGGTATCTAACGTATGTTTTCCTCCCTGTTTTCTATCATTTATTTACATTAAAAGTTTACACTGCCTGATTCCTAGCAACCCTAATCAGGCAGCTGCATTGCTCATCTTCTTCAATCAAGTCTTTCAGGGTCTTAAAAGCAACTTCAGGGAAGTGGCATTACTTAGCCATACCCTACTGGTTTCTAAATGCAAATGTAGAGAGAAGCTAATAAGAAATCCAAAGGCTACAGAATAGACTGAACAATTTAAACAAAAAACCAAGGAAGCTCTGATGGTAAATTATTCTGTTGTCAAGAAACGTATCAGCAAAGTTTCCAGGAATCAAACATGACTCAGAAGAAATTATTTGATTAAAAATAGTTAAATGAACTACCTTAGCTATTAAAAGCAACCTCTACATTTCAATGTAAAAACAAAATTAAATGAGTTGCTCTCTAAGGCAGGGGTCTCCAACCTTGGCAACTTTAAGATTTGTGGACTTCAACTCCCAGAATTCCTCAGCCAGCAAAGCAAATTCTGGGAGTTGAAGTCCACAAGTCTTAAAGTTGCCAAGGTTGGAGACCCCGGTCTAGTGGTTAAAGCACCAGGCTAGAAACCAGGAAGTTGTGAGTTTTAGTTTCGCCATTGGGATGAAAGCTGGCATGGTGACTTTGGGTCAATCACTCTCTCAGCTCAACTCACCTCAAGAGTTTTTGTTGTGGGGAAAATGGAAGGAGGAAGGAGTATTAGGTATGTTTGCTGCCTTGAGTTATTTGTACAAAACAATAAAGGCAGGATTTAAAAATTCTGGGAGTTGAAGTCCACAAGTCTTAAAGTTGCCAAGGTTGGAGATCCCTGCTCTAAGGGATACATGTAGAACTTCTATATCAGTCTTAACATTCTTAACCTAATTGCAAATCTCCACGGGTTGCATATTTCATACTCCTCCTCCCACTCTCCCCCTTCATAACACTTTGTACTGCTGTTCCGTGTTGTACTGCTCCATGATAAATGTCCATCTAAACTTTTCTACCCTATGAAATGATGTTCTTTCCTCTAAAGAGACAGAGGCAAGGCCTAAATTGTAGACCTGAGAAAATTTACTAAACTTCCTAAGATGTAGAGGGCACTTATTATTCAGGCTATTGAATGTTTAAAAAATTGGGTTCACTCTAAGAGCAGCTAAATATATAAGCTGGGCATGGGAATTCTGCAATTCATCTCCTACTAAGCTACATGCTCTACAAGCTGTCGTGGTAAGCGCTACAGGTAGTCCTCGACTTACAAGCATTCGCTCAGTGACTGTTTGAAGTTACAACGGCACTGAAAAAAACAACTTATAACCAGTTTTCACACTTACGACTGTTGCAGCATCCCCAGGGCCATGTGATTAAAATTTGGGCGCTTGCCAACTGACATGTATTTATGACAGTTGCACTGTCCCGGCCTCATGTGGTCACCATTTGTAACCTTCCCAGCTGGCTTCCGATAAACAAAGGCAATGGGGAAAGCGACTTTCATTTAACAACCTCATGATTCACTTAACAACTGCAAGGATTCGCTTAACAACTATGAAAAAGAAATTGTAAAATGGGGCACCACTCCTTTAACTGCCTTGCTTAGCAACAGAAATTTTGGGCTCTATTGTGGTCGTAAAACAAGGACTACTTGCGTTCCCCAGCCTCAGCCCTATCTGCACTGTGAGATAACAGTGGCATTCTTTATGAAATAGCCCAGGGCTCACTGGGATAATGAAGTGCATAAACCTGAAGTGCTCTTATTACTCACTTCTGTGAATGTTTACATATGCTGTGTAAAACAAAACATGCTAATGTTAATTAAGTTCATGCATTATCTCTAAACAAGTTTTTCAAGAATCTAGCAGCTATTAATTTGATAGTTGTGAGCTGTGCAAGTTTCATACCCAGGATATTCTTTTGAGATTTTGGATCTGGCATAAATCAATTATTTTATTTTTATTATTAACTGAAACACGAAGAATACAATAAATATAAAGCTATCTCAGAACAAATAAATACAACCCTAGGCACTGGATTCTCTTAGCTAATGGCAGTTGGACTTTGCAGACTATAAACACTATAGGCATTTGAGCTTCTTTCCACATAATCCCCGCATTAATTAAAACATGGGTGGGCAACCTGTGGCTGAATTAGAACTCTCTGCATTTGACATTGTTGGAGATGACTGCTTGGATTGAAACTCAACAATATACTGAGATGCTTGTATTGTTTCCCCACAGGTGAAAAGGTGCTGAAACGGTTGCCTACCTTTTCAAATTGTTTCATCAGAAACATCGCTTTAGAAAAATTCAAAACAGAATACCATTCAAATCTGCCTCTGAAAACCTATTAAAAAGAAAAACAAAGGACCGGTCCAGATTCAATATGACTTTTCCAAAGGACTCTCAAACTGATTCTGCAAAGTTTGCCCAAAGATAATCATGTCACAAAAGTTAACACGGATTCATGAGTGGCATCTTTCCAGAATTAAGTGTATTCATATACACAAGCATCATCAAAGATCACGCTAAAAAATGGCTGAAACAAATCTGACCATGTCAATATGCAAAAACTATGCTCTGTCTTCAGCTCTTGCCCTCCCTTTACATATTCAGGCACTGTTGATCGAGAAGCCCAAATCAAGGGAGAAAACTAAAAAATTTAGCTAAGTAAATTTAAAACATTTACAAATTTAAGATTTAAATTAAACAAACATTTAGAGCAGTGATGTCTAACCTTTTTGTCGTTGCGTGCCGAAAGTGTGCACGCCCACGTGCAACAGCGCACGTGCCCCCCGCACCCATAATGCAATGCGCGCACGACCCCATGTGCACCCCACCCCCCACGCATGTGTGCATGACCCCAAGCTCCCCCGCGCATGCGCCCTGACCCCCCTCGCCCATTTTTGGCTTCCAGGTTGGTTCAGGAGGATTTCCAGGCCCAAAACGGGGCGCAGGGGGAGGGGCTATTGCTATAAAACCTAATATTTTATTTACCCTGATATTTCCTCTACTGCACCTTGAAATGACACAATCTTTTGCTGTTGTTTAAATGCTTTTCATTTCTCCTATATTGACTGTGGTCTTTTATTTAAAATGCACCTCCCATAAATATGCAGTACTACAAAAAAATGTTCTGTAGGAAAAATTCGTGGACCAAAAAGTAGAATTTACTGTCCTCTTGTTCCATTTTCCAATGAGTTTTTTTATCATTGACATTTCAGTTTTGTACCCATTTATTCTTTTCCATATATATTTGGTCAGTTTTCTCAGTGAAAGTAAGTTGGTTATGGTTAACAAATGGTTGGTATATACTGGGTGTCAGCAACCTGCGGCTCCGGAGCCACATGCGGCTCTTTGGGCCCTCTGCTGTAGCTCCCTGTCGGGTGATCCCACCACTGGCTGGCTCTGCCCCTCACCCTCCCCTCCCAGTCACTCCTCGCCTGGCCTGAGAAGTTAAGGGCGACGGCGGGAGATGGAGAAGCAGCAGGTGCAGAGACAGAGAGATACAGAGAGAGGGGAGAGAGACATAGAGATGCAGAGGGGGGGGAGAGGGAGGGAGAGGGGGGATGGAGAGCGGGAGAGAGAGATGTCAAAAGGGTTTTGTGGTTCCCGGTGTTTTTTAACAATCGGTTCTCTGCCCTAATGACCGGCTGGGTAGGCATGGCTAGGGGGTCATGTGACTGGTGGAAGTGAGTGACGTTGAGTTGGCCACGCCCACCCAGGTTTTGTGGCTCCTGGTGTTTTCTTTTCTGTGGGAAACGGGTCCAAATGGCTCTTTGAGTGTTTAAGGTTGCAGACCCCTGGTATATACAGTAACTTTCCTTTTGTGGGTGATGCACTTTACATTTGATGAAGTAGACCATGATCCATGAACAATTATAATAAATTTCTTAATCCTTAAGGTGCCATAAAACTCAAATTCCTTAAATAACACATGTCATGCATTTTCCCCCCCAGTCAATATACATATAGGTCATTTCCATTGCTGAGGATAAATTAGAGTTGTCATTTATTATCAGAAATATTTAATCTATTCCAGAAAAATGCAAAGCAAACATGACAGTACAACGGGCATATGTTCATTAGATCTTTTACCGAAGTTTACATATTAATTTAACTTAGTGCCTTATTACCTTTTCAACAGTTTCTTTCACCAAAGAATCAGACAATAAGACATTCTCATGAAGAAGCAAAACAGAAATAACTTTAAGCAGGGAATCACAACAGGACACTGTGAGATCAGATGTATCTATTATTTTTGTTAATGTCTGGAATAGAAGACAAATAATGATTTTCAAAATTCTAAGACATTCAGGCAAAATAAAAATATGCTTCAATTCAATATTATTGTTTCTCTCATTATTTCACGTATACAGCAGTACACAGAAAGAATCCTCACAATGTGAAAACGTAAACAAAATACTGTAATATTCCTTTATACCAAAAGGTGTCTATAAAACACTTTCTCTCAGAACGTTTTCAGCAGGTGGGCTGAAAATGGAGACTAAAAAAGAATGACAAATTTAAAAAAAAATCCAATTGCATTTAAGATTTAGAAACACATTATGCGAGTTTGGCATATTGCCTACATTTCTTTCAATGAAATCTTTTGTTCTAATGGCAATTCATTCTAGTATTATATGGTGACTTATTTTAGTGAGAATTAAAATGTTTCTTTGCTTTCTTTCCAAAATGTGGGTCTTTTAACATTTCTTTCTGAAGCCATGAAGTCTAAAACATTTTTGTTATTCGTTCACCTAAAAATGTTGTCTTATCTGACACCTTATTCAGTGTTCTATTCTGTCACACTGGGAGCTGTGCCTATCTCTCAATCTTTCTATTGCCATGTTCCTCTCAGCTGCTTCTTCCTTCTGGAGCAATATTGCACAACAGTATAATAAGAGAGTCAGTGAGGTGTAAGAAAAGAGAATCACACATTCTGGCAGAGAGAAGTTCCCTGAGGATGAACTCCAGCACGAGTCTGAAAGCTTGGATGACTAAACCTCTAGTCCTGGTAACCGAACCAGATTGGATCCTGCAACATTATCCTGGGACACGTATATTTGCTTTCATTCATAAAAGAGAATCTATCCAGGAGTACGGAGTCTTTTTCAGATTGTATAAAATGATTAGTAAGATTTATTCTTTAGAATATTCTTCAGGATAATGTCACGTATCATTAGATATAATCTTTTGACACAACCTATACAACAGTTAAGTCATGCTGCTTGCCTGCCTTTCCCAACCTGGTGCTGGTTAAATATATTCAGACTACAAAATTAATATTCCCAGGATCGTCGTTTCAGTTTAGAAATGCCCCCAAGAGCATCAGATTAAAGAAGCTTTCCTCATAACAAACCCACATGACCTGCCCCAATTTAAAAAAGAAAATAGGTTAACCTTACCTTACAAACTTCTTCAGGTTGTGAAATTTTCGAGCCATATGCATACTCTATTATGATTAAGTAGACCTGCAATAATCTTTCCATTTGTTCAGAAGCTTCACAACAGTTGTCCTTGGTTACCTTTTCTTGCAACGTAAAAACTGATTCCTGATTTATTTATTTTTTGACAAAAATGTATTCAAAGTTTAGATTAATAAAAATAAGACAGAAGATTCATTAAGATTAATGAGATTCAGTGTTTATAACTTTTCTGTTTTTGTCTTCTTCCTTATTTCAGAGATAACTATAGCAGTGAGCAGCCACTCATTTCCACATGGGCATATGATACCAATAAAGAACCAGTCTCGGTGAGTACAATAATTTTGTTTATCTCTGGGGCTCTTCCACATGACTCCAAAGCTGAACTATAAAGATTTCAACTCATACAGAAGCTGTAATATGTGCCACTCAAAAAGATTAATGACAATATACTTATGGAGTCTGGCTCATCACTGGTGTCATTAAAGCAACATTATAGATGGGATGGATTCTGCCCTGCTACTCGCACCGCACTGCTTTATAACACCTAAATGAGGCTGATGTGAAAGCAATCTTGGACAAAATATTATTTTCACACAATTTTTGGATGAGTCTGTAAACAGTATATATTGACATAGTTGTTTGTGACTACAGGTAATCCTCAATTTACGACCACAAATAGCCCAAAATTTATGTTGCTAAGTGAAACATTTGTTAAGTGAGTTTTGCCCCATCTTACGACCTTTCTTGCCACCAGTTAAATGAATCACTGCAGTTGTTAAGTTAGCAACACAGTTGTTAAGTGAATCTGGCTTCCCCACTTTGTCAGAAAATCGCAAAAGTTTATCACATGACCCCGGGACATATATATGAACCAGTTCCCAAGCATCCAAATTTTGATCACATGACCATGGGGGTGCTGCAACGGTCTTAAGTGTGAAAAATGGTCATGTCACTTTTTTCAGTGCCATTATAACTTTGAACGGTCGCTAAATGAACTGTTGTAAGTCAAGGACCACCTGTACATCTGCTGTATTTTTTCATCAGTTCAGCTTTCAGAAGAGTTTTCCCCAAGCATAAGTCTACAGTAATTGGAACAACTACTCTCATATGCCACAGGCAGGACAACCATTTTGGGATGGCTTATATAGAGTACTCCACTATTTTCTGGAATACAAAATAATACTAGATCCTTGCTAGTTCAACATAAAATACTTTTCCTAAGTTTTTCATTATGTAATCTTATCACTAACATTAGGCTGAGAGTTGGGACTTCTCTTTGTATTTCAATCATCTTCAACTCACCTGCAAACATTTGAAAAAGATATCAAAATGTTCCCTATAGATGAATCTAACAGCTGATTGTGCCATATGTTTGCAAACTTCTCCAATGGAAACCCAAGGGAGTATAACCTCTGTTTCTGTAACTGGTCCCATCTTCTTCAAAATTAACAGTATGGCCTGCAAAAAGAATCTCAGATATATGAGGACTATTTTCTAAATAAAATTTTTAAACAGTTATTGTCAATAACCTCTACAGTAATTTGTTATTCTATGTGAATTGATCATTACAGAATACAGAAATCAGAAATCAAAAAGTTAAGAGATATAATTCTTCCTTTCATAGCCATGATTTGTAATAGTGTCCAATTCAGTATTTCAACTAATCAAAGGATAATAATTAAATATTGGATCAAATGTCTAAAAAGTTTCCTTTTAGTCTATGGGAGAAACAAGCAATCGACCACACTCACTCAATAACACTGCTGAAAAATGTTCTCATATGACCAGATTATGGTAATGTGGTACCAATATAAGAGAAGGGGCGTTGGTCTTACCTGATACGCTCCTTCTCGTAGGGTGGAGCTAGCATCCATGGATGAGGTCAACCCATTCATGGATGCTAGCTCCACCTACTATGGAGAATATTTGTAGCTCAGAGTTGAAATGAGGGATCCTTGGTGCTCTCTCAGCTTAGTTGTTTTCTTGCAGACGTTTCATTACTCAAACTTGGTAACATCATTAGTACACTAATACAGGTAGTCTTTGACTTACAACAGTTTGTTTAGTGACCATTCAATGTTACAATGGCACTGAAAAATGTGACTTATGACCATTTTTCATATTTACAACCTTAGCAGCATCCCCATGATCATGTGACTAAAATTCAGATGCTTGGCAACTGGTTCATATTTATGAGGGTTGCAGTGTCCTGGGGTCATGTGATCACCTTTTGAGACTTTCTGACAAGCAAAGTCAATGGAGAAACCAGATTCACTTAACCAGATTACTAACTTATCAACTACAGAGATTCACTTAACAACTGTGGCAAGAAGTCATAAAATGGGGCACAACTCACTTAATAAATGTCTCACTTAATAACAGAAATGCTGGGCTCAATTGTGGTCATAAGTCAAGGATTTCCCATAATTAAGTTCAGAGAGCATCAAGGACCCCTTACGGCAGGGGTGTCAAACTCAAGGCCCATGGGCCGCATTCGGCCCATGGGGTGCTTAGATCTGGCCCACGGGGCCACCCTGGAAACAACGAGGGACCGGCCTGCAGTGCCTCTGCCAGTGAAAACAGAGCTCAGGAGGGCCGTTCAGTTTTCGCTGCAAAGGGTTGCCGGAGGCCGTCGCAGCCAGAAACGGAGCTCAGCAGCCCGTTTTCGCTGGCTTGGGCTGCCACAGCCGCCCCCCGACACGAGTGACATCGAACTGGCTACGCCCACCCTGGCCACACACACCCCGCCCCCCCAAGGTCAAACACAACCCTGATGAAGCCCTCAATGAAATCGAGTTTGACACCCCTGCCTTATGGTAATGTGATTTTGTCCTTTAAAAAATATAAAACAGATATGTTAACTTCTGATGGATACATGTTTTACTAAAATATATATTTTTAAGACCTTTCAAAATTGAATTCCACCATTGGCACTTACTTTCAGTCTACCCATTGACCAAGTAATAAGCAAAACATTCTTAAATAGTGGTTAATAGTGCTTAAAAAGTAAACGATCCAAATCTAAGCTAACCTAAATATAGCAAATCAGATACTCTATTTATTATTTAGTGTATGGTATATCATACATGGAGTAGCATTATATATTAACATTTCACTTAGATTAGTAAAAGACAATAAAATATAAATGTTAAAAAGATCTACGTTCAAATACAATGTCTAGGCCATCTAACCATGAAGCGCAGCACCATTTATATTAAAAAAATCAGATTCTGGACCGGTATATGCCCTCAGCTTACAGCCAGACACGGTGTGATCATGATTATAGATCTTCTATAAATTAGGTTATATTTGTTTCATGCATCAAGAATTATTTACCTTTTCTGCACAGGAATGGAACATGTTTCTAACCCCTTTGCACATCTCAAAAATTAATTGTCCCACACCTTCCACTTTCTCTGGGTGCTCTCCCAGATCAAGGAACATAAGGTTTAAAAGGGCATTTTTGTCAGAAACCTGTGAGACAAAATTGAAGAATGAAGATGTAGTGTTCCATTATTACACTCAAAATTCAGTTAATTGCCAGTGATACTCTGACTTCTCCACCTGAAATTCTCAACACTGTAGTGCTGTTCCATTTTACTTAAACTTAATTGGAAAAAGTAGGTGGACGAACACCATAGCCTATTACCGTGTTTCCCCGAAAATAAGACCCTCTCTTATATTTTTTTGAACGCCGAAATAAGCGCTTGGCCTTATTTTTGGGGAGGTCTTATTATTTTGGGGCGCGTGGAGCAAGATGGGGCTCCTCTTGCCGTCTTACCTGATTTTCAGCTGTGTCTCCCTAACCCTAACCAGAGGAAATGGTGGGGACTGGCTGCGCATGTGTTTAAATATTTTCGGGGAGGGTTTATTTTCAGAGGAGGGCTTATTTTCGGGGGACAGCTTATTTTCAGGAAAACACGGTAGTATTACTATTATGGAAAGACCTCAAATTATAATTGGCTGCCTGACAGTATGTTTATTATTACTAACATTTTACTGTCCTATTAATATTATTGCTTGCTATTTTATAGATTTTATATTTTAATTGAATTTTACCGTTATTTGGTTTTATTTACACTTTAAATTACCATGAGTTGGTTTATGTCATCAACATATTAATATAATAAATATTTTATTTTCAATAAATTCTTTCATTTCATAATGAAAAATATTTCATTAATTGTTTTATTAGATATCATTCTTTTTCTCAGGAATTCAGACCAATTTGGGATCTATTAAGTAGATCAAACAGAGCAACTAATTCATATGTTTTCCTTGCAATGTAGTCCCTGATGGGAAGAAAAAAAAAGGTAAGTGGCCAGCTGTTCACCAAGATTTTAAATAAAGCTACCCTTGTTCTAAGCACTCATGATAATCATGCTACAGAAATGTGCATGTGGGAAAGTTAGTTGATCTGGCGTGTCAACTCAAATCACATTAGCAGCACTTTACCAAATAATGTTTAATTATTTGGTAGAAAAAGTAGATAAAGAATCCACAATCGCTTACAGGAACAAAATATGAACAGTTCCAGTAACAGGCCGTTACTAGAACAAGGACAAATAAAACTTATCTCCTACACACAAAATAATTACTTCTGGCTCTTTACATATTGTGGTCAGAAAAAAAAGGAGGCATAGAAATTTGAACGCTGATTGCATAAATAAATCTTGTATCTGATAAAAGCTGTATACATCACTGAAATTCTATTGTTGTAGCTTCTTAGCTTTACAGCCATAAAAACATAACACGTTTCTGGATTCTTGATTGCCTACTTAATCGTGAGAATCCTGCCATGAAATACCTGATGTCTTTTTTTGGTCATACTATGTGTATATTATTATCATTATCATTGTTGTTGTTGTTACAGCCTTCTGTGTTATATTTCTTTGTCTTTAGTGAGTTGGTTTATTCAGTAATATATGTAGAAAACTGGAAGGTCCTTATGAATGTCACCAGCTGAAAATATTCTTAGGCTTAATAGTATCTTGGCAAGAATTAAGTTAGTGTGCTATTTATATTATTGATAAGAAAAGAAAAACCTTGAAAAACTCGCACAATGATTATATGGTTTTCCAAATGTCCATCTGTGTTCTTCAGGAAAAAACATTTAACACTATCATAAAATGTTATGTTTTCCTTCTTGCCCTCTTCCCCACCATTTCTGTTGTTGTGTATTACAGTCATTCATTGCCTTAAGATCACTATAGTTGCAATCACTATAATGATAACAATCATACCTACTGATTCTTGCTATCAAGGTCAGATGTATAAGCACAAGCCAAACTTGCACATCACAAACTGAAACAAAATTTGTTATGCTAGATGATTAAGCTGAGACAAGGATCTTGGCTTGTTTACCACACTTCCCATTAAATAGTTCATAGTAGAAAATTGAAAAATTCTGAGCTCATGCAGTAGTTTAATTCAAGAGTTAGAAATCCTTGGTTCAAATCAAACTGCAGGCATGAACACAACTGGCTCAGATATAGATCTTCCTCTCCCAGTTCTCTAATATATAAACTGGATATATCTTGGGCAGTTGCAAGTATTATATAACATATATGTATATTGGGAGAGAAGAGCTACTCTTAATACTGTGACTTCCATATTATAACTTGAGAATGGATATTACTGCATAGTTATCTAATGAACGCTTGACTAAAACAGGATTATAGCTTCTAACATGTATTATTAAGAAGAGATTATCATTCATGGTAGAGTATATGCTCTTCATGAAACAGAAATAGACGTCAGTGCCAAAGGGATCCCTGGCAACTGTTTCCATTGACTTAAATACCATGGCTAACTGGTCTCAAGGAAAACTATCCCTTTCCCATTCATTCTTCCCAGTACTGCTCCCCCTGTCCATCACACCTACCTTCCTCATCAGGAAGGTAAAGCTTTCTGCTGCAAAGTTTCTGATGTGCTGTTTGCGATGAGCCAGAAGGGTACTGTACAATCTGTAAACACAATATTTTCATGTACAAAAAAAAAAAGAATGAAAAGTATCCAGGTCAACTGATTCTTCCAGCAACATTTTGCAGACTCACCAATCTAATTCAGGATAGGACATATTTTGTTATATGTATAAACAGAACACATACACCAAAGTAAGATAGCTCATAAGAATGGGAAAACATTGACAAAGTTCGCTTAGGTAGGGAAGAAACTGGTGACACAAATTGCAATGGTTGTTCCTAAGTAGTTCCATGAAAGCAAAGGAGTAGGGTGATCAGAAGATTAAAGAAAAATACATTCCTGTTAATATATTCCTATCAACTCCTTCATACTCATACATATACATACACACATTCATACACGCACACACACGCACACACACCAGAATGTAACAGAACAGCAATTAGTTATTCATTCATTATACTGGACATTTTTACAGCCTACTATCATACACACATAATATATTAAACTAATACAGGTATGAAAGGCAAATGGAGCAATTGATGACTAAATAAATAGTAAGTCTAAAATGGTTGAAATATCCACACCAAAGTATTAGGTTTTCTGTCAGGAATAGTTAAATTTTGCTATCAGCACAACCTGAACCAGGTTGCAGGTATATTTCCATTACCTTCGATGGACACCAAATTCCTTACCAGAACCACATTCTGTGCCTGTCTGAAATCATAATTCTGAACATGTGAATATTTCTAAATTAGATTTTAAAGGTTTTCATTCAAAACAGTTTCCCAAGTAGTTTACAATATGATATTTATATGATTTATGTGACAAAATTTTCCTCTTGGAATAGGGTTCTGGTCCATTGTGGATTCTGTTTAAAATTAATAAGTATTAGGAGAATTTTTATGGCTTGTACCAATCATTGATTTATGTTTATTTAGATTTATGGAAAGGTAGTTTGGTATAGCAGTTAGGGGACTGGACTGGAAAACAGAGACTATGTATTCTAGTTCTCCCTTAGGCAGAAGAACTGGCTGAATGTCTTTGGGACAGACATTTTCTCAACACAATGCATCTCCCAGGGTTGTTGTTATGGAGAAAATAGGAGGAGCAAGCATTAATACACAATCTTGAGTTCTATAAAATGAAGGAGATATGTATGTTTAATCAATGTTATTGCACAGATATTCTTACAGAGTTATTTGTTAAGATAGGTATTTGCTTTTGGATATGGTGAAAGGTTCTACTACTAAGGACTTTGTTTAAAATTAATGTCATAAGAATTAGGAGACATGTTTAAGATTAGTGACAGACCCTGATATACGTTATGGTTGAGATTTTTTTTCTAGAACTAGATTCACATTGAGTTATGAAGTTAGGGTTCTAGTTCATTAAGGACTTTTGCTAAAATTAATGTTAAAATAATTATTAGGGTGCATCTTAAGCTTAGGGTAGACTAACATATATATTACTATTAGTATTTCCAGGGTTAGGTGTATAACATATATTTTGCATGGTCAGTAAAATGAATTAAGGATTAGCACTCAAATGATGGGAGTTAATAAAACTTGTATACTAAAATATAGTATTTTTGATCAAAATGCTTACCCATAAATGTTGGTCATGTCCTTCACCATAAGCCTCCATAAGTATTTGTAAAGGTAGGAAAGTGATGTAAAGGCCCATTCTAACAACTCTGTGTCCTGAGTTTCTAACAGACTTGTAATGCAGAGAAAAAAATCTTGAAAATGTGGATAAAAATCTGTCTGAAGATCACGGGCCAGCTGTACC
This sequence comes from Thermophis baileyi, assembly GCA_003457575.1. Classification (NCBI taxonomy): domain Eukaryota; kingdom Metazoa; phylum Chordata; class Lepidosauria; order Squamata; family Dipsadidae; genus Thermophis; species Thermophis baileyi. Next base: position 696,316 of record QLTV01004398.1, read on the forward strand.
ACCAAACTAGATTGAAAAACACATAGCAGAATTATGACTTGGTTTGCACGCTGTATTAAGCTATAGTTTGTTTAACTGAGTACCCCTTAATTGGATAGGCTCACACAATATGTTCAGCTACAAAACTATGGTTTTCAATTATATGCGATGTATGGGCCTACGTGAATTATGTGATTCATACAGACTGGTTACACATTGCACTGTAATTGATTTTACCTCATACTCTAAACCAAAAGTAAAGAGGTCACATTATAGGTTAATGCATTGTGTGAAACAATCATTAGGATTAAAAAAATTAAAGGCACTCAGTACCACAGAATCATACTCTTTTTATTTACAGATAAAAATACCTGCATTCTTGTCTTGTGTCTGTGAAGAAAATGTATGTCCGATGACAACATATACTTACTCCAAAAGGGGTTGAAATGCAAGACTGTTTTTCACTTGCAGGTGGGTTTTCAAGCTTTTTACAATGTTATTCTGATAGTATACTATTTGATTGAAAGACTGGCATTTGTTGACCACCTGTCTGTAGAATGTCACTATGTAAAAAAAAAATATATATATATATAAACACGTTAGGGGGAAAACTGAGAAAACAAAGTAATTAGTAACAGTTATAAATAATTCAAAGGATGGTACTTTTTTGTCAGGGCTAAGGGACTAAGGTCTAAAGCTGTCTAATTATATACACTCAAGAGGATGAGTCAAGAAGAATTAACAAGGGTAACTTCTTCGTTCTTCCTACTCTTATATAGAACATATCAGAAATCTTCCAATTTTAAAAATTAAAAATAATCTCTCTCTCTCTCTCTCTCTCCATCTCCCTCCCCCCCCCCCCCCCCCCCCCCCCCCCCCCTCTCTCCCTCCCCCTCCCCCCCACCCTCCCTCCCTCCCTCTCTCTCTCTCTCTCTCTCTCTCTCTCGCTCTCAACAATTGTGGAAAGGTCGTAAAATGGAGCAAAACTCATTTAACAAATGTTTCACTTAGCAACAAAAATTTTGGGCTCGATTGTGGCTGTAAGTTGAGCACTACCTGTATTACTATACTGGTACCAGGAAATGATGATCCTGCACAAATGCAATAGTTATTATATTCCTGTCTAAAATGCTTGCTAATAAATGTTGTTAGCAAAGTTATTTAGACTGTAATAATCCTATATGGTTTATATTTGCATTATGTGTCACTAACAAGCAACATTTCAGTTATTTAGAGATTTATCAATTTACAGACAGAGAAGCACATTGTTTTGACAGGCTACTTCTACACAATATCTATCTATTTAGTCTAATGTTAAAACTGTGCAAAACCTGCTTGGTGTTCGATAGATAGATAGATAGATAGATAGATAGATAGATAGATAGATAGATAGATAGATAGATAGATAGATAGATAGATAGATAGATAGATAGATAGATGATAGATAGATAGATAGATAGATAGATAGATAGATAGATAGATAGATAGATAGATAGATAGATAGATAGATGATAGATGATAGATGATAGATGATAGATGATAGATAGATAGATAGATAGATAGATAGATAGATAGATAGATAGATAGATAGATAGATAGATGATAGATAGATAGATAGATAGATAGATAGATAGATCTTTTACACACACAGGAAAATATGGTATATTTGATACAACAACCTGATGAAATGAATCCCATGACCAGAATGCAAGAGTTGAATGCAATGACTTCATTAAGGGAAAAAAAGTAGGAGAAAGGGAGAAGTTGCATTGCATTTTAAAAATATCCACTCTTGCTCAAAAATCTAAATGGATGAATTAAGCAATGTTGTAGCAAATTCTAGGGTTAAATTAAGTGAAGGAACCAACAAAGTAATAGTGCTTTTGGTATATTACTGTGCATCCAATCTAAGGGGAGATGTGGATAATGTGGAAATTACTTGACACTTGTTATGTAGCCAAACATAATCCTTCCAGAAAATTCCTGGCTGTCTTACAAGACAACTCTGCTTTTATAGAGGGAGGAGGAAGGCACAGAAAAAAATATTTTTGACTTGATGCTAACCAAAAACTGAAGACTTAGTTTAGAAACTGAAAGTAGCAGAAACAATGGGAGAAAGTAACCATGTAGTTCTGAATTTTTTATTGTAAGTACTTGGATTTCTGAGTGAAATGCAATATAAAAAATTTTTTGGGAAAAAAAGAGTATACCAAAATGCCATGTCAGATTCAGCTCTCTCCATTTCTCAAGTCCTTCATGAAAATAGGTCTCAACCTCCTACCAAAATCAAGCATATACATTAATCAGTAGACATACATATTATTTTTCAAAGAATAAGGCATACAAACAATATTTTCTATGGTAGATCAATATTTTGTGATATATAACAAAAAAAAAACCTGAAATATTCCAGTGGTTATTCTATTGCATATATAATTTGAAATGATTTGCCAATGAATTACAAAAAGAACTGAAAATCCTAATAAATCAATGACTATGGCAATATCTTATAATCCAATAGTAATGATTTGACAGTAGGAAGCCAAGTGCCAATTTTTGTTACAGTAAGATATTAATTTCCTTCTATTGCTTGTTTTCACTGTTTTACTACCAAGAAAGAAAGAGTGAGAAGAAAAGAGTAGAGAAGAATAGGAACATTAGGAAGAGACTTTCTACAGTTAATGTAAATTGTCACTAAAATTCATAGAAATGTTTTACAGCCAGATCTTTCATTACACTACATGAAATCTTAACCATGTCAGCATTATATAAGATAATGGGATATGTATGTAAATTTTCCTTGATTTTTTAAAAAAATGTTTCTTCTTTTTAAAACTAAACAATCGTATTCAGAAGCTGATTTTGACGTGTTGCAAATCTGCCTAAAACAGGGTCTGCATCTATATTATAATTACTGCTGAATTGAAAACAATAGTGTTTATCATAGCATAGCAAGAGTAAATAATGAGAATCCATTCAATAAATTTTCTCAATTCAAGGTACATAGCCATGACAACAATTCTTCCATGATGCCATAATTTCAGCATGGAAGTTGATGTACATGTGTCCAAGTAAAAAAGGATATTTGTGGTGCATTAACTGCCCCCCAGGGATAGATATATAGAGATAGAGATAGAGATATAGAGATAGAGATAGATAGATTTACACACACACACACACACACACACACACACACACACACACACCTTTTGTAATTTGAGATGTGGTACAATGAGGCCCATATGTCTTTCTGCCATAGTTCCTCTTCTGTACAGTGGAGCTACAGAACTTCTTTTATGTATACCTCAAACTTTCTATCAACAATGGCACCCAAGGCAGCTAATTAGGAATAATATAAGAATGTACCAAAAAGAGATAGTAATCTTGTTACCAGACTTGGAGAGATGGAGGGAGAGAGGACAATGATATCAGCTGAGATGAAAGAATCCTAAAGGGCAGCTATTTCAGCAAGTAAACAAAATAAGACAGATAACTGTTCCTATCACTAAGGAATATGATATATGGCAATATTCTCACAAAGACAATATGACTTTAAGATTGTTGATCTTACCTCAGCATAGCTTCCTGTTCTATCAATGCGGTGTATAATGTCAATATTTACATTGCTTAAACGTTCTGAAAAAGTGAGGAACTACAAGAAAAACACAGAAGATACTCTGGCTGAATATCAGTAATTCATGAAATCACATTGTAAAAAAATACTTTGTCATTTGGATCAAATCTTATGCCACTGTATCTTTAAAATATTTTTCTTATAATGGCATGATGCTTGAAAACACATGGCCTATGCATACACTATAATCTTCTGATACTGACACATATGTCAATGTGAATTAGTCCTTTTTTGCACTTAACCACATGTTCCACATTCTGGTAATAATTAATAGTAATAGTATGCTATAAGCCAGAAATAGTGACACAGTTGGCTGAAAAACTTGCTCCAGTCCCCAAATAGGAGCCTTCCCAATCTAGTACTGTAAATTGTTCTGTCTGGACGAATTTGCTCAGTTCACGTACTTGTAGAAGATTCCTCTCTTAAACTAAATATTATTATAATCTATATGCTATTGGATGGGCAACCAGAATGGGCATTATTTTCATTCGCAAACTAACGATTTAGCTAGTCTTTAGCATCACTAAAGACATCTATTAATTTCATAATTCTAATATGAAAATAGATGTCACAATTTCAGGTCTAAATTCCATTAAACTCAATAATGTATTCAGGATTAAATTAACAGCAACGCATGTATTAATTCTCCTTTGCGGTAAATCAAATATTAAATTGATCTGGCACCCGTGTCTCACCCGATGCGTGTTCTCAGTCCTATGAGCTGACGATTTGGTCTTCATGTGTTCGAAAATTTAAACAAAAAAAAAGCTACTTTGGGATTCGATGACGGTAAACTAAGCAAGAGATCTTGCAAAAAAACCCGTTTTATTCAGTCGGACACCCGTACAAACATGTGCCTCTTCAGCTCCAGGAGGCTACCATCTTGATTGAGGGATTCTGGGATACGGCTATCATGTGACACGTAAGCCGGAAAACAGAAAAGTGGAAGGAAAACTCGGCGCGGTGGTGTCGTTTTACAAATCTTTCTGGGTCTCTGGGACAGATAATCCGAAGGAGTTTGTGCCTTTTAATAACTTTTGTCAGTTGAAAAAAGCATTACTAGACTCCTAATTTAATATAAATATAACTTAACACGGCTCTTCTTCTGTAGAGGCTGGTGTCCGTGTGCATTGCTCGGCTGCGAGAGAACGTGCTTGGGAAATAAAGCAAAAGGCTGAACCTAATCCATTAAGATAAAACCAAGTAACTGGTGGGCGGATTCTGAGATAGATCCATAGACAGGGGGTCCTTGGGAATCCAGTCTAATACAAATAAATAATTGGACAAACGATCAAACACTATAATGGGAATCTTGTACTATTGATAGTCTGATTGCTGTCAGTGATGAGTTTGGGGCTGGAATTGCCGTGGTTTTTGCAAGTACATTTCTAAGATAATACTGAAAAATCTACAGTCCAATAGATTTACAGTAATTAAAGCTATAACTAAGTCTTGACCTTGGTGACAAAGGCAGGTTGATTCCTGTTCTGAAAATAAAGCTGTAGGCTGGCAAGGAAGTATTTAGATCAAGATTATGTGTGTGCATATTTGCATATTTTATTTATTTATTAGTTTATATCCCACCTCTATTCACCTTTCTTTTGTACAACTCAAGGAAGTGGATATAATGCTCTCTCCCTCCTCCTTACAAAAACTGTGGGGTTGGGTTGGGCTGAGGGAGAGCCACTGACTCAAAGTCATTTACTCAGCTTCTATGCCTGAGGGAGGACTATAACTCACAGTCTCTCTGTTTTTAGTCTAGGACTTTTTAACTGCTGTTATCATATTTTTACATTACAATATATTAGACTTTCTCACAATAAAAAGGTTAATGTATTTGGCATCTGGATACCTGACACCATCATGATTTCAATGAGTTTAAACTGCAGATATATTAAAAAGTTTTAAATAGAAGTAGTAGTAAAGCATGGAATGTTGGTGTAGGAGAAGAAGAAAAACAATGCACGGTTTGTCAAACTAAACCTGCCATTTTTGTGACACCAAGACAAGCAGAGGCATGCCTTATAAGCAGAGGCGTTAACCATTAGCATGCTTTTCTGTAACTACTATATACTGTACTACTAAAAGAAAATTCATCAATTCTGTAAAAGGAGGAAGTATAATTAAATTCTTACGTGATTTTTGTACTTCTTTATGTAAATTCAATATAGCAACAAAACGTTTAGAAGCCAATATAATGCCACACAATGGGACAAAAAAATTTTAAAAGGCCACAAGTAAGTTAGAGCCAGTATCTGTGAAATAGAGTTCAAGAAGCCATTATCAGAAAGTGAGAGAAGCATATCAACATCTTATCAGATAGTTGGCATGTCAAACTTTGAGAACCAGAAAAGAAACTAGAAAACAAATCTTAGAAGACCAAAAGGAACCATGATCACAAATGCGATAATGAGGACAAAATATTTTCTTTTTCAATATAGCTTTGCAATTAGCAGAACGCTGTGTTCATAAGTCACTGAAAGAGTCTAGCTGCTTTATTACCTTAGGGCAGGGGTGTCAAACCCGTGTCGTCACAGCGGCGTCACGTGATGTATCGGGACTTTTTTTCCCTTCACTAAACTGGGTGTGACGCATCCGGCCCGTGGGCCATAAGTTTGACAGCCCTGCCTTAGGGAAAATAAGGAAAGGAGTACCATTGAATGGTGTGTACTTGTTTTCCCATCATAAAATCTTATCTTTTTTAACTTAGCTATTCAAAATTAGCTTGTCCAAGATGCCCAGTCACTGTCATCTGTGAATACTTCATCAAATTAAGTGGGAGGAACTTGAGTCTGTGCACAAAGAGAGAAAAAAGGGAGTACTTGATTAAAAGTGGAACTAATAAAACCATAGGAGTAATTAGATAATTGTATAATTAGCAATAGCACAGACTTATATGCTGCTCCACAGTGCTTTACAGTACTCTCTGAGCAGTTTACAATGTCAGCATATTGCCTCCAACAATCTGGGTCCTCATTTTACCAACCTTGGAAGAATGGAAGGCTGAGTCAACCTTGAGCAAGTCAGGATTGAACTCCTGGTAGTGGGCAGAGTTAGCCTGCATTCTAACCAGAGGTGGGTTCCTCCCGGTTCGGACCGGTTCGCCCAAACCGGTAGCGACCCGCTGCTGACGTCACGGTGACGTCACGGATCCAGTTCGGTCTGTGCCGGTCCGTGGGCGCCGCCATCTTTTTTTAGACTTTTTTGGGGGGGATTTTTTTTTCTTCTGCGCATGCGCAGAAGCTGAGTTTCCCGCACTGCGCATGCGTCGCCATCTTGTTTTTGGCTTTTTTTGGAATTTTTTTATTTTTTTGCACTGCGCATGTGTGCGCAAAGCGCGTGCGCGGCCACAAGGCGCAGCCATGCGGCCTGGGAGGAAGCAAACTGGCAGCGAGATAAGTTAGAACCCACCCCTGATTCTAACCACTCCACCACTACAAGTCCACCATTCTAACCACTGTGCCACCATAATTAACACACTGGAGGGGGTCTATTAAGGATGATGTGCCCCATTTTCCTCTATGTTCTCCTGTTCTTACACATAACATGACTTAGTAAGGTATCAGGTTTTAAAGAAAGTCTCTAAGCTTCTCATTTCCTTCCCCAATTCCTTCTGGCTATTTTTCAGAGCTTTTTTCTCATCTTCTGAGGCAGCCTAGTTCAAGAGTATTATCTTTTTTTTTAACTGAGTCATCCTTTTGTGGTATGGAAGGTCTGGTGTAAGAGCTGGTACTGTCTCATAAAGCTTTTGATAGCTGATAGGCAAGACATATAAACAATAGATGTTCTTAAGTAAAACTTTCAGTAGTATACTATATAACTTTCAAGTCCTTCCCAAGGCTTTTTCAGTTTGGATCTTATTCCTGAAGAAAGAACATTGGCTATCGCTATCCAGGAAAACTTTGCTGTTGTTTGTTGTTGCTTTTGATGAAATGGAGCTCCACTAGCTGAAGATATAAAATATTATGTTCTGTATTCAGTTCTGTATTCAATTCCTCAACATAACTGGCTGAACTCACTGATATCTATGGAGATTCTCAATCATTCAGGTCATGGTGGTCCCAAAGGTGCTTTTTTAAAAGGTAACTGGTCTTTCTTTGTTTTTGCTTGAAGATGTTTCACTTCTCATCCGAGAAGCTTCTTCAGTTCTGAATGAATGGTGGAGAATGGAAGGATTTACATTCTTTGCAGTCATCTGGTTATTAGCACTCTGAGAGTCATTGAGGCCTGACGCTTGTTTCCTTTGTCTCATCGGGCTGAACTGCAAGCTCCGCGTTGATTGCTGCCACCGCCTTCACGCCCCAATCCCTAAAGCTGCTCATTCAAACCAGCCACCCAGCAGCAAGCAGGAGGCTGCTGCGACACCGCCCAAATGAGGCCTGCAGGGACGCTGGCTTTGTAGCAGAAAAGCAGCAGTCTTTTACTCAGATGCTGGCGAAGCTGTTATCCTTAGATCTCACATTCTTACAGGTTCACCAGCATCTGAGTGGAAAGACTGCTACTTTTCTGCCACGTGGGTCAGCCTGCTCTGGAACTCTGGAAATCTTTGAAAGGTAAGTGAGTGATTGGAAATGGGGTGGGGAGGAGCAAGACCTCTCATCTCTTGATTGCAAACTCTGTTCACTGGCTGCAACACTGCCGATGACCATTATAACATCTTTTTACAAGAAGTCAAAAGAACCATCAAACTACACGTACCACTAATAATCCCCAAAACTAGGAAAAACAAATTACCCATAATAATAAGGAAGCTTCAGTCCAAAAAAACCCTTCTTTGGCGCAAAAACAAAACTGGCTACATAGCTAACTTCAAAAGTCGTTACAAATCCTTATGCTGACAGATAAAGGCAGAATGCATCAATTATCACAGCAAACAAGAGGAAAACCTACTACACACAAAATCCACCCGGGCCTTCTATAATTTAGTATAATTTTAACTTAAAAAGACTCAAGATCCATCCCACCACTAAAAGGGCCAAACGGGAAAGACTGTAATGATGAAACCGTTAAGGCCAATCTCTTCAACACATTCTTCGGTTCAGTCTTTGTAAACAGCAATTTCTCATTCCCCTCATTTCCCAATCGTACCACAACTAATCACAACGATCTACTACATGTCGATTTCACAGAAGATGCCGTTGAAAAGGCACTACGCAACCGAAAACCATCTCTATCTATTGGCCCTGATGGATTATGTGACTACTTCTTAAAAAAGCTCTCAACCACCATAGCAGAACCTCTTAGCATAATCTATGAAGTATCTTTCAAAACCAGCTCCTTGCCTAGCTTATGGTCACTAGCCACGGTCATCCCTATCTTCAAAAAGGGTGACCCCATCCTAGTTGAAAATTACAGACCAATCTCATGTTGCGTCACATGCAAAGTCATGGAATCAGTCATAAAACATTCCATTACCCTCTACTTAGAGATCAACAACCTACTCTCTAAAAAGCAGTTTGGCTTCAGAAAAAAAATGTCCTACAATCTGCAACTCTTACACTGCAAAAACATATGGACTTCACAACTCGACCAGGGTAAAGCAATAGATGCAATTTATATAGACTTCTGTAAAGCCTTTGATTCAGTAGTACATGACAAACTACTTCTAAAACTAAAATCTTATGGCATTTCTGGATCCCTGCATAAATGGATAGCTGTGTTCCTATCAAACAGGCAACAAGTAGTCAAAATAGGGAACACCCTATCAAACCCTGCACCAGTTAACAGCGGTGTCCCCCAAGGAAGCGTTTTAGGACCCACACTCTTTATACTTTACATAAACGACCTTTGCGATCAGATTATAAGCAACTGCGTTCTCTTCACTGATGATGTAAAACTATTCAACACCACCGACAATGCTGCTACCCTACAAAAAGACCTTGACTATCTGTCAGAATGGTCAAACAATTGGCAACTCCAAATCTCAACCAACAAATGCTCTGTCTTACACATTAGCAAAAAAAATCAAAACACAAAATACAAGCTGGGCAGATACAACCTTGTAGACGACCCTCACTCTGTCAAGGACCTTAGAGTGCTCATCTCTCACGATCTAAGTGCCAGAGCCCACTGTAACAGCATTACCAAAAAAGCATTAAAAGTTGTTAACCTAATCTTGCATAGCTTCTTCTCCAGTAATATTGAACTGCAAACTAGGGCATACAAAATTTTTGCTAGACCAATTCTTGAATACAGCTCATCTGTCTGGAACCTGCACTGCATATCGGACATTAATACAATTGAACAAGTCCAGAGATATTTCACGAGAAGAGCCCTCCACTCCTCTGCTCGTAACAGAATACCTTATGCCACCAGACTTGAAATTTTGGGCTTAGACAACTTAGAACTTCACCGTCTTCGGTCCAACCTAAGCGTAGTGCATAAAATTATCTGCTACAATGTCCTACCTGTCAATGAATACTTCAGCTTCAACCACAACAATACACGAGCACACAATAGATACAAACTTATGGTAAACAGTTGTTAATGCCTGGAATGCACTACCTGACTCTGTGGTTTCTTCCCCAAACCCCCAAAACTTTACCCTTAGACTCAGAGATGGGTTCCACTTACCTTCCCTACCGGTTCTGATCACGAAGGAAGTGCGTGTTTTGTGCACCCCCATCGCATCACGCAAAACACCCGGAAATGACCCTCTGCGCATGCGCAGAAGCCTTTGCACATGCGCAGAGGGTTATTTTTCAAGCCTCGGTGACCGGAGGACTGGTTTGGGAGCATGGACCGCCATTCTTTGCTGCCGGTTCAGCGAGCAGCGGGCAATTTCTGCTACCGGTTCTAAAGAACCGGTCCGAACCGGCAGCAACCCACCTCTGCTTAGACTGTCTACTGTCGACCTCACCCCATTCCTAAGAGGTCTTTAAGGGGCGTGAATAAGCGCACCAGCGTGCCTACCGTCCCTGTCCTAATGTTCCCTTTTATTCGTATCCATTTCATGTATTCTGTTAAGGAAATGAGTATACGCAGCAGAATGTGGGGTTGCAATTTGATATCGTAGAGTCAATAAAACAGAGATCTTCAAAGTCTTCAAAAATAATTTACTGCTTAAACTAACAATGTCGAAAACAAAACACGAAGATAAGAATTTAGCACTTAGCTATTAATCTTTAGTAGATAAATCTTCTACTGAAATATAATAGAAGAATCCTTGAACGTCTGTAGTTTGTTCTGTAGTTCTATCAGGAACATGAGCAGAAACGAACTCTCTTTAGTTAATCAGGAAGTCAGGCAGTCAGTCAGTAAGTCGGTCAGTCAGTCAGTCGATCTGACTCAAGCTAGCCTGTTCTCCTTATATAGCAGTTAACAAGCTTACAATACATTTAAAGCAATATCAACAAACATAGATTAATGGTTTAAGTATACATTAGTAAACCCAATCACTTAATACATGATTCTAACATATTCATAGTTATGTTTATACTTATATCTGTTCTTGACGAAATAAAATAAATAAATAAAAATGGAATCTTGGAGGCTAGCAAAACAGGCCCAGTGCCTTGGTGGGACAGAATGGGGGAGGAATAGGCATGGGGCATATTGCAGCGTCTCTATGATCGGTCATAAGGGTGAACAACCGCTATGGTGTTGCAACATACGTAACTTCGGGACCGGGTAGTAAGTACTTTTTTGGGGGGGTTGTAATTTTGAATGGTCGCTAAGTGAAATGTCGTAACTCAAGGAATACCTGTACTATCATCCTGGTTCCCAAGAAACCCTTAATCAAGGAGCTGAATGACTACAGACCGGTTGCTCTGGCATCTGTAGTTATGAAAACCTTTGAAAGGTTAGTGTTGGCCCTCCTGAAAATCATCATGGATTCACTGCTGGACCCCTTGCAGTTTGCCTGTGCAAATAGATCGGCAGATGATGCTATTAATATGGTGCTACACTACATCTTGCACCATTTTGAATCCTCAGTGACCTATACAAGGTCCTTTTTGTAGACTTCAGCTTGGCATTCAATACCAACATCCTAGAAATTCTCCACTCTAGACTAACTCAGCTAGCTGTGCCTGTCCACACTTGTAGGTGGATTATAAGCTTTTTGACAGATAGAAAGCAGCAAGTGAAAATATCAGGCAGGAATCAGGTGTGGCTTGGTGCGAACGAAGAGTCGGAGTCCAGGTTATCTCTCTTAAAACAAAAGCACATTTATTCAGCTGAACAAAGGTGGGTCCTCCCGTAAATTGGAAGAACCCTGAATGCAGTTTGAAGCAAGTATATATAGATTTTATATATAGATTTCTTATTTTTACTTGGTTACATAAGAGGAAATCAGCACACAGTGGATAAGGTATAGACGTTATAAAAATACTCATGTATTCCTTCTGCTGTTTGAATCACATATTTAACCCACAGGCTTATGGTTTCTTATGGAACTTTCCACAGCTCTAAAGGCCAGTAAGACCTGACCTTTAATTCTGCCATTTCAACATAAGAACTTTTTGACCTATTATCAGAATTATCAAAATCCTGATCAACAAAACTAGATAAAATCATATTGAATACCTGTTCAACAGCCCCCGCCCCCCGGGCTGTGTGCTCTCTCTCTCCGTTACTCTTTTCTCTATATATCAATGACTACATCTCAAAGGATCCCTCAGTTAAAATATTGAAGTTTGTAAATGTCATTGGTCTAATTCAAGACAGTGATGAGTCTGCATATAGATGGGAAGTTGAACAACTGGCCCTGTGGTACAGTTGGAGCAATCTTAAAACTCTAGAGATGAAAGTGGATTTTAGGAGGAGCCTTCCTATTCTACCACCTCTTACAATATTAGACAATACAGTATCAACAGTAGAAAGCTTCAGGTTTCTGGGTTCTATAATCTCCCAGGATTTGAAATGGACACCTACAGTAATATTAGAACCATCATTAAAAAGGCACAACAAAGAATGTTCTTCCTGCATCAACTCAGAAAGTTCAGACTGTCCCAGTAGCTGTTGATACAATTATACAAAGGAATTATTGAGTCTGTCATTTGTACTTCTATGACTGTCTGTTTTGGTACAGCAACCAAACAGAACAGGTACAAACTTCAACAGATACCGTAGTTAGGACTGCAGGAAAAACAATTGCAACCAGTCTGCCTTTCATTGAGGATCAGTATACTGCATGGGTCAGAAAGAGGGCTGAAAAAATATCTACCGACCCCTCATATCCTGTACACAAACTCTTTCAACTTCTCCCCTCAGAACGCCTCTACAGGGCATGCCAAAACAACTTGATACAAACACAGTTTTTCCCCTCGTGCCAGCACTTTGCTGAACACCTAATTACCACAGTATTGCCTTATGGCTAAGGATATTTACCTATATGGTATGGCTATATTATTATTCTTTTATTCATTAAACATGAAACTCAGTCAACTGGACATTTAAAAATGTATCACAAATATCATTGACTGGCGCTGATGGTTGATACGGGTTGCTGCCAGCATTCTAGGTATCAACCAAGTATCTTCTTAAAATGTACGATGTTCCAAGTAGTGCATTTTTTTACAGTTCCACTGGTGTTATTGCAGGAAGCTGCAATTTCTTGATGTATTTTGTAAAATTCTTGGACATGGTACCAAGTGCCCCGATGACAATGGGTATCACTGTTAGATAGATAGATAGATAGATAGATAGATAGATAGATAGATAGATAGATAGATAGATAGATAGATAGATAGATAGATAGATAGATAGATAGATAGATAGATAGATAGATAGATAGATAGATAGATAGATTAATAGAGTTGGAAGGGACCTTGTAGGTCATCTAGTCCAACCCCCCCGCTCAAGCAGGAGTCCCTACACCATTTCAGACAAATGGCAGTCCAATCTCCTCTTGAAAGTCTCAAGTGTTGGAGCTCTCACAACCTCCGAAGGCAAGCTGTTCCACTGGTTGATCGCTCTCACTGTCAGAAAGTTTCTCCTTATCTCCAGGTTGAATCTCTCCTTGGTCAGTTTCCATCCATTATTCCTTGTCTGGCCTTCTGGTGCCTTGGAAAACAGCCTGACCCCCTCCTCTCTGTGGTAGTCCCTCAAGTATTGGAACACTGCTATCATGTCTCCCCTGGTCCTTCTCTTCACTAGACTAGCCATGCCCAGTTTTTGCAACTGCTCTTCGTATGTTATAGTTTCCAGACCCCTAATCATCCTGGTTGCTCTCCTCTGCACTTTCTCTAGAGTCTCAACGTCTTTTTTGTCGTGTGGTGACCAAAACTGGATGCAGTACTCTAGGTGTGGTCTAACTAAGGCTTGTTTCATCCATAATTGCGTAGTTTCGATGGCCAGGTCATGATATTTAGTGATTTTTTTCCCAGTTCTTTTTCTTCGACTCTGGCGTCTCCTGGTACAGCGATATCAATAAATTGTACACTTCAGTTTTCGACAACTGTGCTATCTGGCATGTTGTGTTCCAAATGACGATCCGTCTGTATTCGAAAGTCCCACAAGATCTTTACCTTCTCATTTTTGACAACTTTTTCCACTTTATGTTCCCATGACTTTTCGGATACAGGTAAGCCGTATTTTTACATAATGACTAGTGGATTAATTAATTAATATTAAATGTGAAACAGTTTCAACTTTGTCATTGCAATGTCGGCAGTTTGAATTGTCAGTAGATTTTTGTATCTTCGCTTTCATGGCATTAGTTTGTAGTGCTTGTTCTTGAGCAGCCAATATTAAACCTTCCGTTTCTTTCTTGATGGTTCCCATCTTAAGCCATGCTTATGTCAAGTTGTTATTGCATTTTCCTTCAATGTTTTTCAAGTGCTGTCCATGCAAAGTTTTGGTTTTCCATCCATTTAATCAGTCATCCAGCTGTTTTTTCCTTATATTCTGCCTTTGTTTCTGTTGTTTTTATAATGTTCTCCGTTTTCACAGCTGACAGCAATTTTTCTGTACTTTGGTTCACATAGTCATTCAAACTTCATTTTCCTTCTTCTACAGTTTGATGGATTTGCAGTAGCCCTCTGCCCCCTATTCTTCTTGGCAAGTAAAGCGTGGTACATATTCAAAAGTTTACACGTTTTCCAGTCCAGCGTATCACTGGAACTGCCTATGTATTAATGGCTTTAATTATGTTTCCAGCATTCAGTTTTGATTTTAATATTTTGCAGATTCTCCTGATGTATTCCTTTTGCATTGACTTTTTGACTTTTCCATTCAATATGTTATCTGCTTCCAATATGCCTAGGTATTTGTAACCGTCATTCTTTGCTAATGCTTTCACAATGCTTCCATTTCCCAGTTCTATTCCTTCTTTCACAATGCTTCCATTTCCCAGTTCTATTCCTTCTTTCACAATGCTTCCATTTCCCAGTTCTTTTCCTTCTATTTTTTCCATTTTTCCTCGCTGCATGGATAGTAGAGCACATTTTTCAAGTCCAAAGTTCATTCTGATGTCGCTGCTGAACAGTTGAACTGTGTTGAGTATTGATTCAAGTTCAGTGGGGCTTTTCGCATATAGTTTTAAGTCATCCATGTATAGTATCTTGCCATGTTAGCTTGAGATTTGGTATCCCAGTTTTGTGTTTCGTAGGATTATTGTTGGTGGAATTAATGCAATGTTGAATAGTAGTGGTGAAAGTGAGTCCCCTTGGAAGATTCCTCATCTTGATGACTTCACCAATGTTCTCCCCATTTGCTGTTAGAACTGTTTTCCATTTTTGCATATTTGCTTTCAAAAATGTACAAATATTTTTGCTGATTCCAAAGTTTTCCAGACAGGCGTTAATCCAGCTGTGGGGTAATGAGTCAATTGCTTCTTGTAATCTATCCATGCCATATTTAAATTCGTTCTTCTTCGTTTTGCATTTTTAGTTCCAATTTGTCAATAAGCAGCTGATCTTTTGTTCCTCTTGGTTTTTTATAATTTCCTTTTTGTTCTACCGGATACAAACTGTTTTCCATCAGATGATTGAATACTGAATTTGCCAGTATTCTTGTAAAAAGTTTAAATGTTGTTGGCAGACAAGTGATTGGGTGGTAGTTACTTGGTTCTGTGCTCTTTTCTGGATCTTTCATTATCAAGTACTGTATGTTCAACCATCTGTTAACCATTCTTCGCTTGTTGCATTTTGAAGCATTTCATCAAATTGAGTGGCCATCTGGGGATGGAGACTGGTCAGGTGTTTTAGCCAATATCCATGCAGTTCGTCCAGGCCAGGTGCACTCCAGTTCTTGACCTTCTTTACTTGTTTTGCAACCATATCAGTTGTTATTACAATATTCTCCCTTTTGTTTCGTGTTGCTTGTTTTTGAATATCTTTCATCCAGGAGGCAGTTTTGTCGTGTTCCACTGGTTTTTCCCACAGTTGTTTCCAAAAGTTCAAAGTTTTTTCTTTACATGGGTGAACATTAGTTTGGACTCGACTTTCATCAAGTGACCAGTAGAAGAGGTGTTGATTTCTTCTGAATTGGGCATTTTCACGATATTGTTTTATTCAACCTTCGTATCTTTCTGAGGAAGATACAAATCTCCTCTCAGGACACCTCTACAGGGCATGCCAAAACAACTTGGCACAAAAACAGTTTTTCCCCTCATGCCAGCACTTTGCTGAACACATAATTACCACAGTACTGCCTTATGGCTAAGGATATTTACCCATATGGTATGGCTATTGTTGTTGTTGTTGTTGTTGTTTACTTTATTCATTAAACATGAAACTCAGTCAACTGAACATTTAAAAATGTATCACAAATATTATTAACTGGCACTGATGGTTGATACGGGTTGCTGCCAGCATCCTAGGTATCGACCAAGTATTTTCTTAAAATATACGATATTCCAAGTGGCGTAGTTTTTTGCAGTTCTGCTGGTGTTATTGCAGGAAGCTGCAATTTCTTGATGTACTGTGTAAAATTCTTGTACATGGTGCCGAGTGCCCTGATGACAATGGGTATCACTGTCACATGTTTCATCCATAATCAGGTAGTTTCGATGGCCATTTCGTGATTTTTTTTAGTTCTTTTTCTTTGACTCTGGCATCTCCTGGTACAGCGATATCAATAAATTGTACACTTCGGTTTTTGATGACTGTGATATCTGGCGTGTTGTGTGTTGTTGTTGTGTGTTGTTGTTGTTGTTGTTGTTGTTGTTGTTATTATATTTTCTATTACCTTCTCCTATTGGTATTTTATATTACCTTTTTGTTTGTATGTGCATTTGTTATTTGTATGTACATGTTTGTATGTTTGTATATACACTGATTATATTACCTTGTTGTTTGTATGTACAGATAGTCCTCGAGTTACGAATGTAATGGAGCCTATCCATTCCATTCGTAACCCAAGGATTCATGGGAGTAAATCTCATACCTTGAAACGGGATCACTCCTTCCTTTTGCCCATGCATTCGCTAATCGAATGTGAGGCTTGTTAAGTGCACAAGGTATTTCAGGGTGGAGAAGGCCATGGGGAGGGCTACTGATGGAACAGGCCACCTGCCTAAGATCACCCAAGGCCTCCCCTGACCCACTGAAATACCTCATGCTCCCCACAATTGCTTTCCCCCCAACCTGCCGCTCCAGGTCACTTACCTTGTGAAGATCTAGCAAGCAGTCTCCTCTCCAGCCTCTCAGCCACATGCGCCCTCTGCAGTTCCATTCAGGCCTCCATAGGCCTCGCCCAGCAGGTTGCCGGCTGAAATGGAGCTTCTGAGGGTCGAATCCGCCCCTCTGAGGCTCCGTTCGGCCCTCCGTGGGCCTCCCCCAGCCCGTTGCAGGCCAAAATGGAGCTTCCAGGGAGCGGATCGCTAAGGGAGCGCTCGTAACCCGGGGATTACCTGTACACTGAGAGGGTCAAGCACTGTGGAAATCAGTAGATTCAGGCAGTTTTAATGAGTATAAAGATTTATTGCAAGCTTAAGCTTTCTACAAGATTCTCAGCTACTAACAGTCAAAGCAAAATGGCAGTACATATGGGTCAAAGGAATTAAAAGTGGGTTGCACTTAGATATCTTGTGGGTGTGCAGGGACTCATGATTGATGACACATTTGACCCCTCCCTCGGGCTCAGTCTGATCATTTCCTATATTGAGCTTATGCACTAGAGACAAATTCCTTGTATGTCTATACACTTGGCCAATATTCTGTTCTGTTCTGTTCTATTCTATTCTATTCTCTATTAAACGTTGACATTTCATATTTGTTGCCTTGTCCATGAATATTATATTTTGCCATTAAAGTTATTTATTTGCTTTGTTCAATACACTTACTTCAGCTTCTATCACCCTTATGTTTTATTGCCTTCCAATGAACAAACTTCCCTATTTTATGGCGTCAAAATACATGCAGAGAAAGGAGCAAAGGAAAAAAGGGCATCAACAAACTTTGCAATTATAATACTACTAAATCAGATCTTACTTAAGGCTAACTCTTCAAGTGTAATTTGTGTCGAACAGACTTCTTATGTTTTAAAAAAACTTTGTAAAGCAACAAATTTTAATTCAAGGAAATCAGGAATCATAAGGAATCAGACAGTTCAAATAAACAATTCCTTTTATTTTAAACACCTTGGATTCTAATTTCTGCTTTTATAAAGTAATCTCAGTTATGGGGAAAAGTTAAATAGAGACAATACTGGGAGCGACTATAACTGTCTTAATGTAATCACAGAAAAGCGATAATTTAAGGAGAAAGCAAGAACTAATTTGACAGCAAGAGCTGGCAACTGAGGACAATCATCAACCTCAGATTAACAACAGAAGGAATTAAGAGAACTGATCTCTATAATTATCTTCCTTGTCACCTCTCTCAGTCACCTTTCTCAGTTCTTTCACTTAAATTAACCTATAGTTAGCAATCTGGTTAAATCATAAATCTGTTTTTGTAAAATTAAAAACCTTAAGCAAACAAGGGAACAGTTTGAAAGCCAAAAGGATAAAGTTCAAATAGGTGTAACTGATCTCTTTGCCATTAAGGTTTAAAGCAGCATTTGAACAGAACTGGATGTGACATTTCAGCTCTTTGCTTCCCAGAACTGAACACTAATTATAATTTTGGTGATATTCATAAGGACTTTCTAATTTTCTACATATATTACCGAATACATTTTAAAAACCAACTCAATAAAAACAAAGAAATATATAACACAAAAGGCTGTAACTTTTACTGGGTAATTATAAGAATAATATACACAATGTATGACAACAAAAACAGTGTGACATCAAGTTTTTCCTAACAGGATTCTCGGGAAGCAATTAAGTGGGCAATCAAGAATCCAGAAATTTGTGATAATTCAATTTTTATGGCAGTAAAGCTAAGAAGCTATAACAACAAACTTTCAATGACTTATACAGCTTTGTACTGAAGCAAGATTTATTTATACAATCAGCGTTCAAATTTCTATGCCTCCTTTTTTCTGACCACAATATGTATAGAGCCAGAAGTAATTATTTTGTGCGCAGGAGATACCGTTTTTATTTGTTCTTGTTCTAGTAATGGCCTGTTCTAATATGGTTTTCTTTCAATCATGTGAGAACTAACTTTCACAAGAGATCGTTGTCTAAAGGTTTATGAATACTCAACCCCATAGATCTAAGCAAAACAGTTTGGTTTAATACAGATTAGTTTTACTTATTAGTAGACCATGTTTACATATATCAGACATCATAAAGTTGGAGGTAATTCATTTTAGTGAAGGATCGAGCAGACTCCTCCAGCACTGCAGATCAGGGAATGTACAGTATGTATCTGTCAGTCTGGGATGGTTGCATAGATGTTCCATTTATATTTCTGCAAATGTAATGTTCTGGCTAGGGGGCACTCAAATAGCAAAGCACAGAACAGAAAGTTGGCTCAACCAATCAGCACATAGGACATGCACCTCCACAAATGACCCAGATTGTTGGAGGCAATATGCTGACTCTGTGAACCGCTTAGAGAGGGCTGTAAAGCACTGTAAAGCGGTATATAAGTGCTATTGCTATTGCTATAGTTGGAATTTGGGCGGTGTGTGTGTTGACGGTCTGCAGCCATCTGCAGCCTATGCTTACCAAACAACCCCTACATGCAATTGCAGGCAACTCTATATCAAGCTTAAGTTTACTTTGAAGCTGAGTTCATGTACCATTCTAAACATTGTTCAGAATTGTTTATCAACTAAACCATAATTGACTGAACTTACATGATGTATGGGCTGTTTAACATAGTTTATAACCTCATCAGTTCATATATTGCCAACCAAATCATATAAAAAATGTATCAACCTTGCTTTGCAAATATTAGGTTGGGTGGGTGTAATATGAAGAATCATTCACAAATATTCTACCTGCTTCTAGAGAAACTGGGGAAAGGATTGATTCATTCCTGATTCATTCCTGCATTGATATAAGAGGAGGAAATTGAAGAATCAATTTACCAGCAGAGATTAAATAGCAAACACACACAAACGAACACCTTTTGAGACCAAAGATGGTATTAAGTCAGACAATTTAAATGAATAAATTAATGGCGGCTATGGATTCCTGGCAGTATGCTTAATCCACCTGCAAAACTGGGCCCTGGTTCTCAGGACATCACATTACATTGTCTGGATGAAAGAATCCAACACCTTGAATAATAAGAGATAGCAGCTGGGCGGGAACGGGGATGACTATGCCACTCCACACCCTCCGCTCACCACTTGTATTCCACAGTTGAGAAAGTCTTCCTGGTCTGGACCGGTTAGGGCTGTTCTCTCTTTCCCTCCCCTTTCGATGCTCGGAATGATGACACTACTCCGGTACTGAACCCGGGGATTAAAAAGGAGCCTATCCATTAAGTGCCTCCTCCTCAAGGCACCAGAGAGGAGCTCGCTTAGTAGGTTTGGTTTCCAACCGCGTCAAAGACGGCAGGCGGGAAAGGCGTCAGGAATCAACACCGGTATTACTTATTGTTGGGCGCCAGCCGGGCAAGGGACGAGGAGGCGAACGGCCGAGCGCCAGCCAGGGGAACCCGTCCAGAAAGGAGCAGCTCCGTCCTGAAGGAGAACAGCAGCGGTTTCCGGAGTTGTGCGAAGCGAAGGTTGCCGGTGAAGCGAACGTCTCCTCCGCAGAGCGCGCCGAGTTTTGCCGGGCTCGGTGACAAGTCAAAGCGCGCTCTGAGCGAGGAAGCGAAGCGGGCGGTCCAGAGCGCCACTGAGGCGCACGGAGCTCATCCATGGTCACCTGCAGAAAAATCGGGGGGTTCGCCGTCTGGGACTATGTGGTCTTCGGGGTCATGCTGCTTATCTCCGCGGTCATCGGGGTGTACTACGCCTTCGCGGGCGGTGGCCAGAGGAGCCGCGAAGCCTTCTTGATGGGGGGCCGCAGCATGTCAGCTTTACCCGTGGCGCTCTCCTTAACGGCCAGCTTCATGTCGGCCGTGACGGTACTAGGCACCCCCGCCGAAATCTACCAATTCGGGAGCATGTTTAGCCTCTTCGCCATCTCCTACGCGGTGATGGTGGTTATAAGCGCGGAGATCTTCCTGCCCGTCTTTTACCGCCTGAAAATCACCAGCACCTACGAGGTAGGGAGGGGAGAGACCGGCTAGCCTTACCTCCGCTCATACTTGCTTTCTGGAGAGGCACTCGCCCGTTTCTCCTTGTTTTATCCCACAGCCTAGTAATTGTACATAAACAATTACTGTCATATTGTTTTCTCCACTCCATCACTCGTTTTCGGAGCTCTTCAACTAGGAGGTGTAAGTTGGAAAGAGTTGAAAACGCTCTGCAGCTTGTCCTATAGATCTGAACTCTGCAGATGAATCTTCCATTACTAAGTGATCCCAGCAGGCATGAAAATAATTTAGAGTAGTTTCTCAAGCTCAGCAACTTGATATGTGGACATCAACTCCTAGAATTCCCCAACCAGCATGCATTCACACATCTTAAAAGTTGCACATCTTAAAAGTTGCTAACATTGGTTTAGAGAATACAGAACAGTTTCTGGCAAATGAGTCTGCTTCCTTGTCATATAGCCCCCTAGATTTTGCTGCCTGAAGTGATTGTTTCATTTTATGAAATGGAATTATGTGTGACTCAACACACAAGTCTTATTGGATAATAATCATCTTGAAAACTTGTATTAGATGCAACAAAACAATTATGTATATAATACAGCTTGATGAGGAATGTAGATTTATATAAACAGTATAGAATGACAACAGTTGGCAGAACAAAGCAAGATTGAAGAGTTAGACAACTTTAAAGTAATAATTCTTCAGTAAAATGTTAATTCTTTCTTCAAAGTTACACAAATGTTACAAAGTATTTGTTTATTACAGTACCTAGAAATGCGGTTTAATAAACAGCTGCGCCTGTGTGGAACAGGACTCTTTATTATACTGACGGTAAGAAAATTAATTTTATACATTTCTTAATGTATGAGATTTCTAAAGTAAATTGACTCAGCCTGCCATCTTTCCAAGGTTGGCAAAATGAGGACCTAGATTGTTGGGGGCAATATGCTCATATTATAAACCGGCCAGAGAGTACTGTAAAGTACTCGTATATAAGTCTAAGTGCTATTGTTATTGCTATTGCTAAATGTTAATATCTAATAGCTCTGCAGTAGATTACATAACTAAGAAATTTAATGTAGTATAAATAATAGTTGTAAAATAAAGTTGTTTTTTAAAAACAGATATGAAGTTATGAACTATATTATTTTATATGGAACTAAACTGAAGTACGAAGTAAAGAAAATCTCCACCCCCAATGACAAAGAGAGTTTGATTGCTTATTTAAGTTATAATAGATGTTTAAATAAAGATGCTAAAGAATTTTGAACTAAACCTTTTGAACAGGAAAATGTTTTACTGATATTTACAAACTTCTTTATATCCTGTAAAGTGGTATATTTGCCATTTAGTCCTTTCTTTGAAATATATCTTGGATTGAAATCTAAAATAATTTAAGGGTGTCTTCAGTCACCTTCTACTTCATTAAATTTTTCATTATCCTAAAACCTCTCTAGCACACTGGAGATGTTTCCTGAACAACAGGAGATGAGCTATAGTAAATTTCTTGTCAACTTCAGGAGTTAACTATCACATGACATATTTTACTTCTCAGAATTATGATTATCAAAAGAAGAACAAATTTTAATCAACTTGAGATCTTTCAATATATAACCATAATTTATGACTATGAATGAACCTTGACCACTTTTGAAATATTTAGTTGTTCAGGAACTCAACAATATTCTTAGAATAACTTGTTTCTTTAATTGATCAAAATTATAGGCCACTCATCTCACTGTATAAGTGACTCTGAGTGGCTTACAAGTAATTACTGTTACTGTTACTTTGCCTGCAGTAATGTTCCAGACAATAATGTTCTGCATTTTATCATGATTATGATAGCTTCTTATTTATTGATTCTAAAAATGAAAACTATTCTTATTTTACTGGTATTTTATTTAAATATTATTGAAACCTATCACTTTTATCAACATGTCTGTCTTATATTGTTTGGATTTAATTCACCATGCAATTCAGTATTATACTGTTTCCAAAGAGTTCTTGGAAGGCCAAGATTAGCAGTTTGTGTTGTTTGTTTATTTTTCAGGTACTTTACACTGGAATTGTCATTTATGCTCCAGCCTTAGCATTATATCAAGGTAACTGCTACAACAGTCGTATGAAAAATGGTCATAAATCATTTTTTTCAGTGTCATTGTAACTTTGAACAGTCCACTAAATGAATGGTTGTAAGTTGAGACTACCTGTACAATTAATTCTTTAAAAAATGTGATCAATTCACAATTAATCTTGTGTGTTATATTTGCAATACAATGTACATTTCTGTTATAATGATTTTTGTTCTTATATTTTCACAAAAACCTAAATATTTATATTCTACATTATTTTTATAATAGCCTTCAATAATACATATATAATAAATATGTACAGTATATACATATATTTTTAATCAATTCTTCAACAAGAAAATGATTAGACTCACTCTTTACTTCAGTTTTACCTTTGTTTGCAGATTTAGATTATCTGCATTATTCCAGGAGAGTTGTCTATTCAAGAACATATTGGAATCCCATATCAGTTAATTTTTAAAATTATGTTGAATATGCTTTGGATTAACCATTTTCTTCTATTTTAATTTTTTTAAAAATATGTTGTACTTTTTCTTCTCTAGTTACAGGAATTGATTTATGGGGTGCAGTTATTGGAACAGGAATAGTCTGTACTTTCTACTGCACACTGGTAAGTCTGCAATTATTTTGAAAATTGCTACAACTGCAAAGCTTAAACACTTAATTGAACAAATTCATTATATTTACTTGTATTATTTTAAGTACAGGTGGTCCTCAACTGACGACCACAATTGAGCCTAACATTTCTGTTGTTAAGTGAGACATTTGTTAAGTGAATTTTGCTCCATTTTATGACCTTTTTTGCCGCAATTGTTTGGTGAATCACGGCAGTTGTTAAGTTAATAACACAGTTGTTAAGTGAATCTGGCTTTCCCATTGACTTTGCTTGTCAGAAGTTTGTAAAAGGTGATCACATGAGCCCAGGACACTGCAACCGTTATAAATATGAACAGTTACCAAGTATCTGAATTTTAATCACGTTATCATTTGGCTGCTGCAACAGTTGTAAATGTGAAAAACGGTTATAAGTCACTTTTCCGGTGCCTTTGTAACTTTGAACGGTCACTAAATGAACGGTTGTAAGTCAAGGACTACTTGTAATCTGCATTAAGCAAAGATATTTGTATGGCTTGGATAAGAAATGCATTGAATGTCTTAGACTCCAATGAGTATTATATTTCTTTTAATATTAGTTACGTAGTTGCCTTGTATTTTAATCTACTGTATGTCTTTTCTTATCCATCCAGGGTGGACTAAAAGCAGTGATTTGGACAGATGTTTTTCAAGCTGCAATCATGATTGCTGGATTTTTATCTGTGATTATACGTGGTGTGATAGTACAAGATGGGTTTGGAAATATAATAAATGATGCCGATCATGGAAGAAGATTAAATTTCTGGGAGTAAGTATTTAATTTATTTAAGCTGGAGAAGAAACTTTCAAATATATATTATTTGTTATGTAGTTAATTTGAATCATTTATATCAAACAAATGATATTTTCCAGTAATAGATATAGAATAAGGCGGATTCTATATCTACTGATCAGAATGCTTAAGTTATTGGATTTTTCATTCATGAAAAATCACTGCGTGACATTGAATTACTCACTTTTTCTCTGCTCAAACTTTTCATAAAGTTGTAATGGGGGAGATGAAATAAAAAGAGATCTCCAAGTAAATTGCTTTGATGGGAAGGTGGAATATAAGTCAAATAAATAAACAAGAAAGAGACAGAGAGAGAGAGAAAGAGAAAGAAGAGAGAGAGAGAGAGAGAGAGAGAGAGAGAGAGAGAGAGAGGGAAAACAAGTACAGGTTTAAAAAGACTTTCATAAGGTAAAAAGCTTACCTACCTATTGTAGGATGTGTCTACCACATGCTTTTGTTTGTTGGAAGAATCCAAAATAGTACAGGTATATAATAAAGAAGACTACAATAGGCCACAAAAGATGGAAAAATAGCAGATTGGATGTCCAATTTTGTGTGAGCTTAAATAGTTTTCAATACAATTGTAGAATTTATTCATAAGAAATCTTTGCATCTTCAATGACAAAATTATTAATGATGTACAGATAGTCTCGAGTTATGACCATAATGAAGCTTGTCCATTAGGGTCGGAGGTTGGAATAAATATTAAATGACCTGCCTCAAGTAACGACCAACCATCCCTGGTCTACCCAAGGTATTCATTAATCAAATGTGTGGGTCATTAAGTGGAGCAAGGGGTGCCTCGGGGGTGGGGCAGATCCTGGGAGGCCTAGTGCAGGCACAAGCCCACCTGCCTTGGGACTCCCAAGGCCTCTCCATGCTCTGCTTCTGCCCCTTGGGAGGCTCCCACCCTTGCCTCACTGCACAATTGACTGTCCTGCTAGCGAAAAACAATGGAGAAGAAAAACGCTGGACATGCCTGCCTTTCCTGGTTCTGCCACTGTCCCTTCTCCTGAAAAGATGTCCCTGCCTTTCTGGAGCAAAAAAAAAAAAGGACCGGTTCCCTAACCTTTCAGAGCTGTCTACCTATCAGCTGGCCATTAGGAGACTGCAAATTTCACCTGGCTTTTTCTAGCCTTAGGAAATCAGACCCTGAAGAATAGAGGAAAGCAAGCAAACAAAGAAACTCTTAGAGTCTTAGCTGGGTCCTACAAGCAATCAGACGAACAGCTAAAAGCTTTGTAAGGATCTCGCTTCTGTCTCATTTTAATACAGATGGCTAAACTTTCTGAGTTGAATATTTTTGCTCAAGGCAAAAAGCTGCAGAAAGAGTTTCTTTGCTTGCTTGCTTCCTTTCCTCTACTCTTCAACCTGGAATCAAGTTAAGCTTTTTTAAAAGGGATAGAAATGGGAAGGCAGAGGAGTTTAGTTTTATCACCGGGAAGAGGGGAGAAAGATTAACAACTCTGTCCCTCCCAGCTTTTTTTTTTTGCTTTATTTATTGAAAAAATAAGGAAGGAGAGGAACCCCCTTTCTGGAGGAGAGAGGGGGTTAAAGTAAGGGAAAGGTTTTGGGAAGCTTGGCCTGAAGTTGCTACCTTAGCATGCAGGGTCTGGTTACCCAAAGACCAGCAAGTGCCATGAGAAGTTTGCAGTCTCCCAATGGCCAGCTGACCAGGGCAGAAAGCTCCAAAGGCAGCTGCCATTTTCTGCAAGGAATTGTCAGAGCTCTGAAAATGCCAGCTGCTTCCAGGAGGCATGGGGAGCAGGCCCAAGTGCTGCAGGGTCATGTCAGGGCAGGAGGGAGGGAAGGGAGACAGGTGGGGACGTGCTGCAGCACTCCCATGGTTGGTCATAAGGGTGTGACCACGGGGGCACAGGAGCCATCATAACTTTAAAACAGAGTCATATGTGGTTTGAGGATATCTATTGTAAATTTGAACATTCGTTAATGTATCTGGAGAACTACCTCTATATAATAAGTTTTAAAAATGTGTTCCATGCTCTCAGTACTTCTACTTAATATTTAACATTTCTTAATATATTTTCAAATTAAGATTGAAAGAAAACATAAAGCAGTGTTTAATAGACATATGATCAGTTAGCTAATACTATAAAATGCATTTTTATTCAATGTAGCTTCAATCCTAATCCTTTGCAAAGGCATACATTCTGGACAATTGTTGTAGGTGGGACTTTTACCTGGCTTGGTATATATGCAGTCAATCAGTCTCAAGTTCAGCGATATCTTTCCTGCAAAAGCAGATTTCAGGCAAAATTGTAAGTTAACATGTTCTGTTTGTTTGCTCAAGGGTTTTCATTTAAATTGCATTTTCAACATCAGTGTCTAATAATGATACAACCTGAATACTTATAATGTAGTATGTATTATAGCCTTTTTTAAATGCAAAACTTTAGTAACAATGAATTTAGCATTACATATGACATTCCGTTGAAGGGCATAAACTACAACTATAACAATCAATTATCAAATTATTTATTACCAATATTATTAAAATCTCAAACAGGTATGGAAACTTGATTTTGTAAACTCTGTCTGATTTATTACCCATTTATGTATGTGTAAAGAATGTCCTTATGAAGGGCATAATTAACTGTTGACATAGACATTGGAGATTAACTATCCAATCTGTGTTTTAAGTAAAGAGCTAATTTTGCTGTTCAAGGTATCTGCTGACAGGATGATAACAATTAAAAAAGAGCAGCATTTGCATGCTGTTTGGAAATTAGTTCTCACAGATTATATCCCTTACTTCTTGGCAACTGTATTTTAAATGTTCAAACTGACCTAAAGGCAGCCCAAAATAATACCTCATACTGTCCAATATGATGCACATTATTCATTTATTTATCTCCATATTTTTCTAACATCTTACTCTTGGGGTATGTTTACAATAATAAGAATATTACAATGTTTTAAATCCTTATAAAAATAATTAAACACCAGGAAGAGTTGTTTTAATTCATGTGGGGAAAACCTTCTGAAATCCTGGCAAGTCAGATAGTGATTTTTACACGTATGTAACTATTTACATTTGCTGGAATATTTGCACAACTTTTTAAGCCAAAGAAACCAGTACATTCCTATCTAACAAAGACTTTTTCTTTTCCTGCCAAAGAAGAAATGAATGCAGGTACAATATAATGCAATGTGTACTTATATAATGCTAAAAATTATGATATTTCTATACAAAGTTTAAAAAAAACCCTCTTGTTTGTTTCCTCATAGATCTCTTTATTTAAACCTCGTGGGACTCTGGATAATTCTTGCATGCGCAGTGTTATGTGGATTAGTAATGTACTCTGTTTTTAAGGACTGTGACCCATTGACAGCAAAATGTGTGGCAGCATCAGACCAGGTTTAGTATTAAAACATTCTTAATTAATGCTAAATAAACATCAGGGCTATCGTTTTCAGTTTGCTATTGGGATAGGATTTGATTACAGGCAGTTACTAGAAGCAATTATAAGAAATCCCTTTTGAAGGAAACAGTTAAGGAATTAATAACATTACATTTTTGGATAATGTCTCCCAAAGGATGCCATGCATAATTGAGGAATTAAGTTAATGTTGTATTTTTATGCCAATTTTGAACCACGAATTTACCTTCCTTGAAAAAAAGCAATTTGAAAGATTATTTTACTTTTATCACATAAAAGTATTTATCTTTTATTGTAAGTGAGGCAGTAGAATGTAAGAGAAAAAAACACACCTAAAAATAAAAGTATAAAATATACGTGATATTTGCATTTTTCAGCTCATGCCTTATCTGGTATTGGAAATTCTAGAAGGGTTTCCAGGAATGACAGGCCTTTTTGTCGCTTGTGCGTATAGTGGAACTTTAAGGTAAGTCAATTCAAAATTCAATAGACAGAGAAGTGGGGGAGGTTTCAATGGAATAAAATGACAATAGCAACATTATAACAAATGCAATGATATACCCATTGAACTCAAGGAGACTTATTTCTTAACAAAGATGTATGGTTGTATTTTAATGGGATTTCCAAGTAAACAGATTGTATATATTTTCCCCTTAAAACCATCTATACAGCCACTCATCCCAGTTCTGCATATAGGATTATGTAGCACAGCTTCACTGTTTATACAATTATTTTAAGTGATGCAGATATTTAATCTAAATGTGAGCTGACAGCACATACTTTATTAGTATGTTAGATTGAACGTGTAACCGTATTTTATGGGAATACTGTTGCCCTTTGACTTAAAATGTTTTAACTAACAACTTTTAGTAACAATAATATTAGTAAATAAAAAGAAAAGAAAACTTAGGAAAATTTTTACAGAGAAATGAAAGTCACTGGATTGGTACATTATGCTAAACCAAAATGTGCTTTTTTTAAGCATAAGCCATGAATCCATTGTGGTATATACTAATCATGGCTTATTATAACATATGGTATAATAGGTCAATAATTTCTTTATTATATAGATTGGTTTCTTTAAGGTTTCATTAGGAACTTCTTTGAACAGAATGGAGAGTGTTTAAATTATGGCCTTTTTTCCTAAGTAATAGATAAAACTAGTTGAAAAACTAAAGTCTTTCAAATATTGTAGTTATTCAGCTGCTTAACTTTAACAGCAGAAATATTAAGCACTATAGTGACTATTTGATTGTAAATGAAATACACCTTTAAATTGATATGAAATTACATGAACTCTATTTTACCTGCCTTAGTACAGTGTCCTCTAGCATCAATGCTTTAGCTGCTGTGACTGTAGAGGACCTCGTTAAACCTTATTTCACCTTAACTGAAGTTAAATTGTCTTGGATTTCTATGGGGATGAGTAAGTATATATTAATATGTATTTTAAATTTAAATTATCTTAAGGAGGATAGTGTTTAATTTGTTTTTAAAGTGGTTTATTAAATATTAAAACTTATAATTACTATTTTTAAAATATATTAGCTATTATTTTGCAGTATTATATATAAGCTAAACGGCTATATGCTTACAGAAAAAGTCTGTACGGTGAAAAAAGCATATTATTATGATTGGTTGCACAGCCAGCCAGATGTTTAGACTGGATTTGACATTATTACTGTTGTTATTGCTGCTGCTGCTGCTGCTGCTGCTGCTGCTGTTGTTATTGACAAAAAAACCTGACTTTTGTCTACTGCTAATAAATAAATAAATAAAAACGTGTTATTTGACCTCTTTGTGTGCATCATTCACATAGGTTTATTTTATGGTGCTGTGTGCATTGCTATGGCTGCTTTGGCATCAGTTCTAGGAGGATTATTACAGGTATCTATAATAATTTCTTTGTCAAGAAATCTCTCTGGAAAACAAAGCAACCCTTATTCCTTTCAATGAATTCTTTTTTTATACTTTGGACTTACTTTGATTGTAGTATTAGCATTGAGTAAACCTCAATAGTGTAAGCCAGTGCAGTCTATAACTTTCATTGAAGAGGCCTTCATCTTGCAGTGAATTGGTGCAGCATGAGCACAGGATAAGTGCAGTGTAAGGGTGCAGTACAAACACGGGATGTGTCAATAAGATATTTACAAATAAAAGTCAGTAAAAATCAACTAAAAGTCAGCATAAAATGGTTTGCTTTTCTTTCTTCTTTCCTTTTCCTTTGTTTGTGTCTGTCTGTGTTTATATGCATTATTGTTTTAAAAGCTATTTTAAGGTGGAGCAAATGATGCAGAGAAAATATAAAGGAAGGGAATAGTCCTCATAAGTCATTTCTGCTTTCCAAGGCATGTTCCTTTCAATTATATTTGTCTCTAGTTTGAAAAATCAGAACCCAACCAATTTATCATGGGCAATTTGAAGTGGGGAAAGGATTTGCAGGGAAAGGATTAACTATACCTTCTCATCACCCTTTCCTATTACTAATTGTGTAGTATCTTAATATATAGTGTTTCCTATCTGTAAGTTAATATACTATTGCCTATCTGGTGTCCTACACATGTGCTGGAGAGGATCACAGTTTCCTAAATGCCTACCTACAGTATATTTGTTAATAGCCATGCTGGCTGAACACTCTGAGTCCCAACAAATCTGCAAGACATCAATTAGGAAATATTCTAACAAATAACCACTATTGTGGTTCTGATTTTTCCCCCAGTAGAAATGGATAAGTGTATTGTAAATAAATATTGTCTTTTCATTTTAACATGAAATGAAAATGAAGCTATTTAGCACTGTTTGTAGATTTTAATCTTTCAAATGTATAACTTAATGTTTTCCTTAGGCAGCATTGACCATTTTTGGCATGATTGGTGGGCCTCTCCTAGGACTCTTTTCCTTGGGAGTCCTTTTTCCATTTGTCAACGCTATGGTAAGAAAATCTTCTGTTTACAGTACTATTTATTTAATTGCTGCCCCATCTTCTTATTCAAGACATTCCTCAGTCTCCTTGCAAAAAACAAATTAGTCAAATGTATTTGAAGCTATTAAATGTATCGATTCAAACCACAGTGAATTGTAAGCATTTTGGTGAACCTTAGCTTTGTTTTAGCTTTGGTATACTGTAGGGGCATAATGTTTGTCTCAGAAATAATATCAACAGGATGACTTGGAGATCCTTCTCTTTCTGGAGTTCTAAATTATATTAAAAAGTTCTGTGGCTGCTTTTAATTAGGAAAGTAGTATACGCAATCCTAAATAACTAATGTAACATCTGTTATATTACTAAAAGTACAATGTTCAGAAATTACAGTGGGATTTATTTATTTCACCTGTACTTTTCGTTTAAATGTGATCAGATTCTATTTCTTGTTTTATAGGGTGCTTTTATAGGTCTCATCTGTGGATTTGTTCTTACCCTTTGGGTTGGAATTGGAGCTCAGATTTATAAGCCGCTGTCATTTAGGACCCTGCCATTAAATCTTACAGTTACAGGCTGTAACATAAGCAGCCTAAGCACAGACGTTTATGCAACGGCTTCCACAGAGCTGCCAGCTTTCACAATTGAAAATAGTGACAGGTATATGCCAAATTTATTAACCATCCACTTAATATGTAACATTTAATTATGCCAGGCACAGTAAGTCTTTTATTGCTAACTAATGTTATTATTTTTTGCATAGTAGGATTTGAGACCAACTCAAGTATACATTTTTCTGTTCACGTTTACAGGATACATTAACACTTTGCAGATCACATGCAGAGAAAGTGATAATTGTTCATTTCCATTGCTATTGATTTATCCAGTGATGTTAATTTGCTTCTGCTAGTGCTTTTATACATATAATATACATTTTTTATGGAAATGTATATTTAAATTCAAAAGGAAAATGGCAAAATCCCATAATTTTAGGTGTTACCGAACAATTGATATATCTGCTGGGATGGGTTCACACATTGTGTTAAGCCATTATTTGTTTAATCATGATTCACTAATTAAGCCACAATTGCTTATGTTATGTTATATATTTGCTACTAACTATGATTGCCACATTGCCATGACTGAATATATTGCACATAGTCAATATCAGATAAACTAATGATAGTTTAATATGTTAGGTAAGCCTGGCCACCATAGTGAGTCTCTTGCAGAGAAACATCATATTCTAAAGACCTGAAGAGAAATCTTTGGTTATGGTAGATATAATTAGAACAAATCTGGGATTATGTTTTTATTGTGACTGCTTTTAATCTGTGTGTCATCTTCAGATACAGAGAAGAAAAGCACCTACTTTGCTTTGGTTTTCCCTTAGCTTGAAAGTCTAGACTCACTTTTAAGTAATCTGCGACTGTAATCAAGAGTGTGCACAAGGATGGCCAAAATCAAGCAGAATGACAAAACTTTGTGCTGTTGAAATGAAAGCTCTGCCTGCTTTGTGCATACACAATACTGTTGCGGGCACGAGACTGTTTTCTTTGTATGAATGAAGACAGCAAGAGCCTGTCATTATGACTGCATTACTGTTTGCTAAACTGTTTTAAATATTTACATTTAATATAACATTGTCATTGTGAGATTTCATATGAATTGTGGGAATACATCAATAAATTCTATTTTTGCTCCTCTAGACCCGTCCTGGCAGATTCTTTGTATTCCTTATCCTATCTGTATTTAAGCCCAGTTGGAACTCTTATTACAGTTGGTGTGGGAATAGTCGTTAGCCTTTTGGCAGGTAATTAATGATTCCTCTATTTTTGCTTTTATTCAGGTATAGATTTATTTCCAGAAGAACATAATGCAAACCCTGCTCTGTATAAAATCATATCTAACTTTATAATATCAAGATGTAAGGATTAGGATTCTGCTTAGAAATTGCATCGATACCTGGATTTTTAGAATCCAAAAATTAAATATCCATTGGGAATTGAGGTTTAATTTTTGGTTTATTTATAATATTAATCTTTTAAACTTTGAAAGTTTAATTTACATTTTTCCCTTCTTCTATAATAAAAGTCTGTCCATATTTCAGAGCCTGGGCAAATAAAGTATCTTATTCATTACAATAATATACATTGATTTAGAATAATTGAATTTCTTATTTCATAACAATTTCTTTTACAATCTTGTTTGAAAGCCAGGAACTCAGACTGCTTTAATATATAACACGAAGGTGCTGAACTTATCTGAGAAGTGCTTATACAAGCTCACATGAGCACTTCTAAATCTTTTTAAAGTGTGTCCAGCCTAATATACAGTTAAACAAATAATTTGGTACATGACAAATCTTCATTTTATTTTAAATTGTAATTTATTTAGCTGTCTGAATTTATCAACCTGATTTGAATTTGCAGACAACCTCGCCTAGTTGTTTGCAAATTCAAATCAGGTTGAAAAAATTCAAGTTTACTTTAGATGCATGAAAAATGGTTTCATTGGCATGAGCACTTATTATGAATATTACAGAACACAAACATCTTATCAAAATAGAATTTTTACGTATCTTAGAGGAGTGTCAGGAATAAACCACCAGACCCATAATTGAAGAATTCAACTAACTGTTTTATTACTAAAGCTTATACACAGGAATCTTCCGACTGATGGTTTGCACCTGGGTGAGAGTAGATAAGGTTCAATAGCATTCAAGGGAGGTCGGACTTCATCCACTTGTGTCCACTAGGGCAGACTTCCCCAACTTTTCCAGTTTTGCTGACCAGTGGGGGGGGAGGGGGGATGGTTCTGCGTGAGCGCATGTGCTCACCTGCTGCCTGTGCAAGTGGGGATGCGTGCCCACACTCGCTCACCACCTCCGCAACCCAGTTCCGAACGGCTTAAGGCCCAGTAGTGGGACACGGCCCGGGGGGGGGGCAGGGGCTGCACTAGGGATTCCCTGCTTGACTCTTCTTCCTGGCTCAGTCAGTCTCTCTCCCACATGGAGGTTGCTTGAATAACATCTGACTCAGATGAGTGATGGCTGCATAAAAATGTACTGTGATGTAAATTGTGTTCATTTCCTGCCACAATTTGAATTTGTTATTTTTATTTTTTACATCTTTAAACAATTTAGGGTTAGAACATCTAAAGAATGGTTGCTGTCCTGTAAATTCCTGCTTTTTTAGATTATGTGGAGGAGTCTTTTCCAACCTGTCACCTTCCGTGTGTTACAGACTATTCCCAGAATTTCCAGTCTGGCTGTGGTGTAACATACAGTAGGTTGGAGAAGACTGATTTAGGAAGTGTCTGATAGACTTTGGCCAGTCTCTGTCTGTCTTTCTATTTCTCTCCCTCTGCTCATCCTACCTCACAGGGTTATTGTTGTGGGGAAAATAGGAGGAGGAAGGAGTATTAGGTATGTTCACCACTTTGAATTATTTATAAAAAATACCGTAATAAAGGTAGGATTTTAAAAACATCTAAATAAATAAATAAACATCTAAACATCCCAGTTCACCTGGTTCTTCTATATCAAAAAGCATGACCTTTTGTCATACGCTTGCACTATTTTATATGAAGTTTCTTATTAGCTTGATGTCTTTATAGATTCATTGATTTAACTCAACTTGGATATGTTTAACTGAAGTAAATAGGTAGGATATAGATTTGTAATAATAAATAAATAAACTATACAATTCAAGAAAAATTGTTTGTTTGTTTATTCATTTATCAAATTTACATACTGATCATCTCCCTGAAGTGATTCTGGGCAGTTTACAAATAAAGCAATACAACCATATAAAAAAGACATAAACAAAAACAAAGTTAAAAACAGAAGTAAAAACAAGTTAGAAAAATTAAAAAGTGATTACACACCATCTCATGTTAATACTAATGTTACTGTTTTGCACAAATAATAATTTAACTATACAGATTCTAAACTGTGTGTGAATGTATTTTAACTAACCACATAAATGTTTTTCAGGAGGACTTAAGCAGAATGTGGACAAAAAATTCTTACTCGGCAAAGAGGATCTTTTTTGTAATTTCTCAGGTGGTAAATTGAAACAAGTATGTATACATTATTTTATTTGACTCCAGACAGATAAGGATTGCAAAGAAACAAAAAATCCAAAAATGACAGAGGGGTCCACACTATATAAGAGGGATTTATTAGATACTCCAACTTCAATCCATTTAGTGCTTGAAGTGCTTTGAACAAACCAGTGCTTTGAATTGAGCACAGAAACAGTACACCTATTGACACACTCCAGTCACATAATTGGATAGATTTGTCCCCTAATTAGTCAGGTAATAATTATATTTGATTAAATTAAGTTTTCATATTATCTTCAAAGATAGGTCCAAGTACAATCCTTTGCAGAGGTCAAAATTATTATGACTTATTTCTATGATGTGGTTTTGCTGTTTATCAGTTCTTTTTGCCCTCAATATTTACTCCATCAATATTACTCTTGGCTGTTATCTGAATAAATAATTGGCCACTGTCAGAATGACATTGACAGATATGTATAATAGGGATATACATATTATAGATGATATTGGTCACAATTTTTTTTGAACAGCCAACTATGTACTTTAATCTCACCACAGAAAAGATTTAATGTCTTTATGAAGACATTTCATATGCTATATAATTCAGATTTTATGAAACAGTATTTTAAAAATTAGATAAATTCTGCAGCTTTAAATAGTCACCCCACTTTTGCCTTTCTATATCACTTTATAGTTCCAAGAACTAGTAGATTAATAAATTTGTTTAAATTTGTATCGAATCTAGCATATAAATAGTAAATTTTATATAAGTTTCTAACCTGTGGGAAAGTAAATTTGATCATTAAGTTATTATACTTTTCTGGCTATGAAATATTATTACATAAAAAAAGAAAATCAGTATTGAAGTAGTTCAGGATCTTAATAGTACCTAATTCTTAACTACAGTAGCTTTTGTTATAGAGCTGAAGGCACTAAGGATATAACAGAAGAGTCCTTTATCAGATTCTGCTACTGTAGTGATTTCCAAGGAGGAAGGTCAAAATCTGCAAAATGGAAGGCATGATATCATGATCTAAACTCTACCTCTTTTGTACATGCACTGACATTGCATGCAAGTACAAAAATGGCAGGGCTTTGATTTTTGACATCATACCCACCATTTTCCAGATATTAATACTCCTACCTGGATGGACAATTCTGGCAAGTGGAAATTTTTATTACATCCTCTGCTATATATCAGCACTAAAAAGCCATCCCAGAAATTATTCCACTCAGGGGACCCACTGTGAAGTTTCCGAAAGACACAAAGATTTCAAGTTGCCACCCACAGTTTGTCAAAGTGTTAGATGATCAAAGCCTGGCTCTATGAGTTAGGCTATAGAGGTTTTTGCACAGTGCTTTCTTTTACAAACAAAAATCTTCTTTATAACATTGTCTAAACCAACCGAAAGCCTAAACCCTTTTTAGGCACTATATCTTAAAAATGAAACTCTTGATTAACTTATAAAAAATTTATTTACAATAAAATTGATTCTGAAAAGCTGAAATAATTTGCAATTATATTATTAATTACCATTTATTTGTTGGTTAACTTTTATTAACTATGTGAAAAATCTAGCATTCCTATCTGAAAGCTAACATTAGTGAGGGAATTGTTTATACATACCTTTATTCAAGGAAAGACTTTTCAGTTCCCTTTGGAAATCTTGTCCCTTCTAAACTTCCAAAAGGATGGTGTTCCAAAGAAAGGGGTGGGGGTGGGGATTGGAATTTTGCATTTTTTTTGGTAAGATACTAGCTTTCAGTTTATCATATCTCAATTAGGACCCTGTTTCAAAATTTATTTGACATGCATTTATTTATTGAACAAATTTATATGGCTGCCCCAACTCACATAGAGCGATTCTGGGCTGCTTAAAAAATTAAAAATCCATAGCACAGAAACCCATGCTACCCTACCTCCAACTGCAACTTGGTCATAACCAAGAAATAGGGCCTATCTTTGAGATATTTAGGATTTAGAGTTTTTGTATCTAGGCTTTGGTTTCAATACAGAAATTGAAAGCCTACTATGAGGATGTTCCATTTGTCTTATTTACACTTGGCAGCAGATAAACAGATACGTTAAATAGCTGAAATAACAGACTGTTTTCACGGACCACCTGATACTGTAGAATAAATACACATTACAATAATCTAATCCTGCAATTGTCAATGAATGACATGATCAAATGTTGTTTTCCACTAGTCAGTGCAGCTAATGTATTGACCCAAGCAGGTAAATATTATCCTGGGCCACCACTGTGACTTGGGCATTTAAGAAGAATGCTGGAACCTTCTCAAAACTGTATCTGATTACTCAGGGGATTATTAAGCAATAATAAGCACAATTCCCCAAAACTCTAAATTATTTTTAAATTCTGTTTTGTTTATGATTAAATATAAACTCTCATGAGCACCTCATTTTATTTTTTATTTACTTGTATCCTGCCTTTATTAATTTTTTTACAAGTAATTCAAGGGAAGCGAACATATCCAACACACCTTTCTCCTGCTATTATCTCCACAGCAACAACCCTGTGATGTGAGTTGGGCTGAGAGAGACTGATTAGCCCAAGGTCTAGCAAAGGCAGAATGAGAGCTCATGGTCTTCCACTTTCTAGCCTGGTACCTTAACCACTAAACCAAACTGCTTATTCATAAGGTGCGGCACACTGATAATTTTTAAGTACCATTGAGGAACTAAGTAATTTTGTAATATAAGGAGCGCCAGTTTGGTCTAGTGGTTAAGGTGCTGGCCTAGAATTCATGAGATGATGATTTCTGGTCCTATCTTAGCTAGCTGGACTACCCAACCCACCTCATAAGGTTGTTGTTGTGGAGAAAATAGAAGAAGACAGGAGGATTAGGTATGTTCACTGCCTTGAATTATTTATATTAAAAAATAAAGGTAGGATAAAAAAATCTAATAAATAAATAACTGCAATAACTTATTAAGAGTTATTGAAGGATTTGAAATTACAAAGAATTTCATTAATAATTGATCCCTTCTTGAGCACAATCCAGTGTCATGCTATTAATCCTTAAATCCCTGCATGGTTTGATACCCAGATAGCTATAAGAGTTTTTCTTCTCCACAGGAACCTCTTCCCCAGGATAATTTGCCCGGTACCAATATTACTATTATTTTGTCACTAAGCAAAATCACATCTATTTACTGAGCTGTTACATTTATAATTACATATATTGTTCTTTATTACATTTATTCTAAACATATATTTTGTTTTCTAGGAAGATAAAAAAGTTTTGAACTGCACACCATGCAATGAAGGAACTGACAATCCAGCCTTCAATCATATTGAAATGATGACAGACAGTAAAAACAGAAATGATACTTATTTGTGAAAATGTTGGATACTTTGCTAAAGTTGGCAGCTATTTCAAATGTATTAACATGGAATACAAGTAAAAGTTTTGCTCATGAGAATACATTAAAAATTTCATCCTAACCCAAACTTTTGCCCACGCATATTTTAACTTCATTCCATATTGGCTGAGACATTGTTAAAGAATACATTATGCAAAAAGTAACTGCAAAAATATGGAAACAATAATAAATCTAACATTCTGATTTCAGAAGATATGTGAAGCTCATTTTGGAAATTAATACCTGTCACACCATTGTGAGCAAAATGAAAACTATGTTATGAATATTTTTTATTATTTCATTGGCTGTTGGCTATAATCTGTGTATTTGGGAGACAATTGCATTGCCATTTTTATTTTCCAAAAGCTTCATTTATTTGTCTTTAGCATCACCCAGAATGTTACACATTTTTTTCATGCCCTGATTTTTGCATGTTAACATGGATAATTTGCCCATGTGTAGATCTCATGTGAAACTTTATTCTCCTGGATCCCTTATGGTCAGGGACGAAAATCGCAGAAAGGCTAGGTATATTGATGGTTACATATAAACTTCCTATTTCAAATGTCTTCCTTACAGCATCTATCACAGTGCAGTAAGAGGGCTTTTGTTATCAGGTTAAAACTAAAAACATAGCCCTGCAATTCTTTCAATTGATTTTGCATCCTGATGCAAATTTGTAAGAGATGGTCCAGTGTGAATTATTCAATAGAGATCAGAATGTAATACTACAAGTTTACTCAGAAATAAGTCCTTTTATATTAAAAGAGAAATGTTTTTATTGCAATCCCAAACTTCTTGGTGCTTCTCAAGTTGGCTGTGCCTTTTTATTTAAAATCTTAAAAACTTTTAAAACTTAAAAAAAAAAAAAACCTGGAAAGCAGCAAAGGTACCATCCTCCTTTTCTTTGCCAAAGAATAGATCTCACTACTCCATGGACTCAGAACACTGAAGAAAAAAAAAAGTGGTACAAGTCAAAGATTGGAGCTTTTGGGCTAAAATTGAGAAAGGGAGTTTAGGTGGATGGCTGAAATTGCCAATGAGAGTTTGGGAATACATAGTATTTGTTTGATGGAATAATGAAGTACATGGGTGTGAAACTCTGGAAGACTGATTATCTGTGTATGTAATAAAGACTAAAGGTTTGTGAGGAGGGAGGGAGGGAGGGAGGGAGGGAGGGGGAGAGAGAGAGAGAGAGAGAGAGAGAGAGAGAGAGAGAGAGAGAGATTATCTTTTAAAACTATGTGTGTATATTTGGGATAAAAATTTGTTGTGAGAGAGAGAGAGAGAGAGAGAGAGAGAGAGAGAGAGATTTTATCTCTTAACACTATGTGTGTATATTTGGGATAAAAATTACTTGGGTATTACCTGTCTATGGAAAATAAATTAATTAATTTCAGAATAATGTATTTAAAGTTATTTTGGGAGCAGGATATCCTTTCTATGAAATAAGTCTTTTCTTAGAAAATAAAACTAAGTTGAAAAAAAACTGTTCTTGACTATTAATCTCAACAGTATGGCTTTTTATTTTTGAGCAAGCAGTTTGTGATGGTTCCTCCAAAACTTCCTAAAAGTATCCAGATATAGCCAAGTGTCTTAATATATATATTGAAGACCCCAATTTAATCTATTAAAGGGGATTTATAATCTACTACCCTGAGTCTGGCCTCTTCCTCCCATGAAGCAACTCTAAGCTAGCCAGCCTCTTTATTCCCCCTTCTATTCTAGCTAGGGATTCCACCACACCTAAGCATACAGATTTCAATTGACCTATGTTCAAGCATTATAGTTAGACCCAGTGGGGTGCTATACAACATCTGTGCAGCTAACATTTAGTAATAATCTATTACTAATGGTCAATGTTTACCCTCTACCTTCTCAAAACAGGTTCCAATTTAACAGTTTATGGGCCAAACTTGAAACATACAAAAGTACCTTTATGCTTAATAATCCCTCTGCTTATGTAATAGTTTCTGGTAACCTAAAAACATTGGTGTGGGTTAGCGATGAGACACTTTTTATTCAGTTCCACCAATACCTACAAACTAGTTATAATTTCCCATGTATCAACCCAGCAATCTAAATATTCAAAAGTGGATTACAAGGGATTGTGTTTATTATAGTTAGCCAACTAAATTTATATCTTTTGAATGGATCTATCAGCAATGATTTCGCAGACAAATTGTCCCACTGGGTTGGCTCAAGACTTTCCTTGATTGATTAGACTTTAATCTTATCAAATTTAATAACTTGTATAAAAACTTTTTCTACATAATTGACCTGATAGAGATCATCTTCTGGTATCACTATCATAAAACCTTTCAACAACATTGGAAGAAATCATACAACAGACAATCGATTTGAAGCCGGAATTGTTCTTGCTGGGAATTTTTAGAGAAAAGTTTAAAAAGGAGGACCGCTATTTAATACTGCATATAACCACAGCGGCCAGGATTGTATATGCACAGAGTTGGAAAACCGATAGTATTCCTACATCCTCTATGGTGGTTCGAAAAATATTAGAATGTTCCGAGATGTGCAAATTGACTATGGAGATATATGAAAAAGAAGATACAGAATATTATGTAGCATGGAATAAATGGTATACGTGGTTAAAAAACAACAAAAAGCTTCAAATTTAGTTATAAAAAAGGACTATCTAAGACGAAACCGTAAATGCTCTCACTCTCTTTCCCTATGATAAACAAGTAATTTATATGTAAGTATAATGGAAGAAATAGATGTGGAAAATATATTATGAGATTCAATTCTTTAAAGATAGATTTAGATAAATATTAACGAATGTTAAAATAAAAATAAGAAATATTGTAATTTGTAAATAGATCAGGAAATACTTTGAAAAAGCTGTAAAAGTGGTTAGTAATTATTATGTTTGTTTTTGTTTTGTGTATTTTTTGTATGTTTGTTCTATCTGTTGTTTTTAAGGAAAAACCTAATAAAGATTATTTTATTAAAAAAAAAAACCTTTCAACAACTGTTTTCTAGATACACAATCTACTCCAGTTTTGGAAATGGACTGTCAGATGGACTCAGCAATTCAATGAACAAACTTT
This sequence comes from Thermophis baileyi, assembly GCA_003457575.1. Taxonomy (NCBI): domain Eukaryota; kingdom Metazoa; phylum Chordata; class Lepidosauria; order Squamata; family Dipsadidae; genus Thermophis; species Thermophis baileyi. The sequence goes on from QLTV01004398.1 coordinate 737,791, forward strand.
TCAGCTGCTTCTGTCTGGAACAGCACTGTAATTTTATAGTTAAAAAGAAGTCTGGGAATTCTCTTCTGCAGACACTCACCCAACTGATTTAGTTACTTTAGCCAGCCAGCGTTCTCCATCCAGACATCAAGGAAAAGAGGGAAAAAAATGAGAGCAAGATTAATTTTTCTGAGCCCTGGTTTAACATGGAATGGTTTCAGACCAAGAGTAGAAAATCAAATTATATAAAGAGAACCCAGCCGAGCGCTCAGCAATTGATAACAGCATTTCAAGCCAGAAATCCCATTATATTCTTGTGCCTAATAGCTTTTTATCCAATTGATACGTCACTTTCACTTCCCCACCTCTTTTCTTATCTGCATCTGCATAGGAGGACAACTTTAGAGCATCGTCTTCACAATAAGAATCTCCTAAATTTGAGTCAAATGTAAATGCTAACCTGCTCCCTTATTAGGCTCCAGTTTTAAGTTCTGAAATAAAAATACTTATAAATCAGCTAAAGCCTGGTAAATCTCCAGATAATGATTTTATTATTTCTGAAACATTACACAATAATTTGGAATAGTGGGTCCCAGTTTTTGCTTCCCTATTTATATATATTGATTGCACTGTGTAAATCCCAAAAGACTAAGGGCTAGCCCTCATGTAGTGCACATTTATATAAAGGGCACCCAAGACCTGTCTAATTATTGGCCTTTCAACTATAATAAGCAAGCTCTATGGCAGACACTTATACAATAAATTAGTTGACTAGATCAACCTATAGCAGTGATGGCAAACCTTTTTCGTGCTGAGTGTCCAAAGCGTGCGCGCACCCCCAAAATGCAATGCGAGTGCCCCCCGTGCATGCCCCTCCCCACATGTGTCCCCCCATGCATGCACGTGCATCCCCGCGCATGCACCCTGCGCCCCGTTTTTGCTTCCAGGTTGGTGCAGGAGGCCTTCCAGGCCCAAAACAGGGTGCGGTGGGGTGCGTGCATGCGCACAAACCCCCAAAAAGCAATGCGAGCACCCCCACGCATGTGCAGCAGAGACCCAAACACCAGCAGGCCGGAGGGAGATGCGCACACATGTGCGGTGGAGCTGGGCTGGGGCGACGGCTGGCGTGCCCTCAGAGAAGGCTCTGCGTGCCACCTGTGGCACTCGTGCCATAGGTTCGCCATCACGGACCTATAGCATATATTGTCAGATGAGCAAGCAGGCTTTAGGAGCAGGCATTCTATCTATGGACATGCCCTTATACTTCAACACCTGACTGAAACAATGCACATATAAAGCAGGTTCAATATTATATGCTGCATGTATTGATTTTAGGTCCACATTTGATCTACTTTCCAGAGCATGGCTATGGACTAAGTTTATGAATTGTAATAGAATGTGCACCTGCAGGAGTAGTAGGGGAGAGTTTTGGTAGCACATAAGTCTCCCAAAGAGAGACCCAAATTAAGAGACTATGCAGTCCTAGGCTGGATGTGGGAGGGAGGAAAAGATTCGGTATAGCCTAGAATCTCTCAGGATATGTCTAGTAGGTTAGAAAGTTACAGCTTTAGTTTGGCAAGATTTTGTCCATTAGGTGTAAGCAGGTGTAAAGGATTGGCCTCAACTGGACTTCATAGTGTTGTCTCTGGACTTGGGCCTGACATGAATACTGCCATTGACAGACGGTTATTATTGCTTATGTGAACTCTTTATAAGAATTCTAGAATCTAAGTTTGATGTAGTATGCAAAGGCAGCATACTAATGAGATTCCAACTACAGAGGAACGAGGAAGGGATGTATTTTAGCCTCCTTGCTGTTTAATCTGTACGTAAGTCCACTTATGGCAAAAAAAAATCAATTAGACTATTACCCTCCAAAGCTAGCAAACAAAAACACATATTGCAACTTTGTTGTATGCAGATGACATGGTACTTCTATCTTAAATGTTATTGATGATGATGTTATCCATTCAGTCCTGTCTGACTTTTGGCAATTCTATGGGCTAGGTTCTTCCACATCTTCTGATCTGGCACTAATTGAATTTTTCTATGCTTTGGCTGGTGTTAGCTTTAATGATGTCTAGCCACCATGTTCTTTGATGGCCTGGTTTTCTTTTGCCAATAATTTTTCCAAACATAATTGCTTTCCCCAGTGAATTCCCCCATAGGACATGGCCAAAATAAGCAAAATGCAGTTTCATGATTTTTATCTTCTAATGACATGTCTGGAGTTATGTGTTCCAGTACTTTCATATTAGTCCCTTTGCTGTCCAAGGAATACGCAGACTTCTCTAGCACCAAAGCTCAAATGAGTCAATTTTTTTCCTATCCTGCTTTTTAGGGTCCAACTTTCACAATCATAGGGTAGCTATGGGGAACACAAAAGATTGATTTACCTGCATTTAGTTGCCAGGTTGATGTCCTTGCTTTTCCATATTTGGTTCATGTTAATTTCTGCTGTGTGATATGGTGCAATTGGATATTTTATTTCTGGGCTGCATTCACCACTTTGAGCTATCTGTGATACTAGGAAAGTGAATTTTTCCATGCATTCTATCTGTTCACCGTCAATTTCTATTTTGTTTTCATTCCTTGCAGTGGTCATGAGCTTGGTCTTTTTGAAGTTCAAAAAGAGATCAAAATTCTCACTTTCTTCTTTGATTTTCCTCATCAGATGTTCCATGTCTTTCTGTTTCTGAGAGTTGTGTCATCAGCATATCCAAGACTGTTAATGTTTCTTCTACCAATCCTTACTCTGATTTTTTATTCTCAAGATCTAACTTCCTCATTATTATTTTGGCATACAGGTTGAATAAGAAAGGGAGAGAATGTAACCTTGCTGCACACCTTTCTCTATCTTAAACCAATCGGTGTCTCAATGTGGTGTTCACACAGTGACCTCCTGATTTGTGTAGTGATTGCACCATCTTGACAAGATGTATTGGTACCTCAGGCCTTATAGAACTCTCCATAGCTTCCCATGATCAACACAAATAAAGAGTTTCTTATAGTTGATGAAGCACATGTAAATGACCTTTGTAATTCACAAGTTTTTTCCATGATCCAGCACAGATACACAATATGGTCGCAGGTGCCACGACAACCCCCTCCCCCTTTGGAAGCTGGCTTGGACATTGGTAATTCTTTTGATGGTTGGTGCTAGGCATTGTTGAATAATTTTAAGCAGAATCTTGCTGATGTGAGGGATGAGAGCAATTGTGTGATAATTGGAACAATCTTTAGAATCACCCTTTTTTGGCAGTGGAAGAAGCATTTGAGAGACAGATATTCTTTGCAGCTGAAAGGTATTTCCAGATCACACAAGTATCAGAAAATCTGCCTGGTTCACAACTCCCTCCAAAAGTTGGCTATTTTGCAAAGTTTGGGCAAAGGAAAAAAGTATAAAGAAAAAAATAACACTAATATCAAACACACCATGGGATTAACAGGGAAGGTGTTAGGTGGAAAAGTCTGTTCAGCTCAGTTGGGAACACGGGATGAAGAAAGAGCAATCTGATAAAGAGAACAGGTGAGCACGAGAAAAACCCGACGTAAGCGGGCATGCCTACAACCCACGGGAGAAGCTGGTGGAAAAGCGCACGAAAGAGGAAAAACGGCCCCGCGCGCCGCTCTCTAGCCTCCGCGAGCGCTTCTAAGCAACGGGGCGCGGAGGCCTAGCCTGGACAGTTGGCAGCGCGTGTCTTCCCGGGCGCGCGGCTAGGAGGGCTTGCGTTGCGTTAGTCTGAGGAAGGAAAGCAGCCCTTCAGGGTGGCGAACCGACCTTAGGCCACCCGGGAGGTGCTGTACTTGCGGCCACTGCTTCGCAAGGGAAGATTCTGTGCCACCTCTTCCTTCTATTTAGCCCAGGCTATTGCTTGCCCTCGAGTCGGCCGGATTATCATGCCGACGACCCGCTCTCAGTCCGATCTTGGCCCCGACGTACTCAATCAACGTTTCACCACCCTGGACTATGTCATCTTTTCAACAATGTTGCTTTTGTCGGCGATAGTCGGCGTATTCTACGCCTTCCAGGGAGTCCTAAAATCTCACAAGGACTTTCTGATGGCGGATCACAACCTAAGTTTTTTGCCTGTGGCATTTTCCCTCGCGACGAGCTTCATGTCGGCCTTGACAGTGCTGGGAACCCCGGCCGAAGTCTATCGTTTCGGAAGTGTTTTTCTCCTCTTTGCTTTCTCGTACGCCATCATGGTGGTGATCAGCGCTGAGGTATTCCTACCCGTCTTTTATCGCCTGGGACTCACAAGCGTTTACGAGGTAGGCATAGTAGTCGCCGTACTCCTACGTCGTGGCAAGCTAAAATTTACCTCACACGTTACGTCATAACTATACACTTTCTAGTTTAATGTTAAAACCTTTCCAGTGTTTTGCTGGAGCTGGATTTATAGATTAAGATTTCGCTTGGATAATGAGATGGGATGGGCGGCATATAAACTTAATAAATACAGATTTCTATTTCTTCTCTAGCTGAGTTTGCACGATAAATGAGTTTGTCTATCTAATTTTCATATTGAAATTGCACGGAGACCCAACAGGAAAGCTTTTAATTTCTGAATCTTTCTTGGATTTCAACCAGTGGTTTATTTTAAATTTACAAATGGTGACATGCAAAACGTTTCGGAACTTCTCCATCTAAATTCCTATCTCTTTGAGAGGTCCACCTGTTAATCATTGGAGCAAGTCCTATGTCAATTGCCATTAGCAATTGCCATCTGTAAAGTATATACGTACAATATATATTTTTCATTGATAATTTAAACCTCTCCACGCTTTTTTCAATTCTATTAAAAATCCATTAACCAACCATTGGCACAATATATGGTTAACTAAATTAACTAACTAGTTAATTCACTAGTTATCTAATAAATTAACAACAATGCTAAAAAAATAAACTTGTTTCCAGTTATCTAAAGCTGAAATTAATTTAAAATGAAACTTCAGGTTTCTTGGAACTCAGTGGAATTTATTATATTGCAAAAATAATACCTTAGAATAATTTAATTTTCTGGCTTCTCTTAAAATAAGTTCTTTAATTTATATTCCAAAAGTATAATTTATCAAGATTCCCTGAAAAAGAGATGTCTTCTAAAATGGGAACAGTATATATTATGGATATATTATTGATTTCCTTCCCCCAACTGTGTCCTTGTTTAGTTTTTTAGTCATCTCTGTTTATGGGAATAAAATACAATCTTTTAAACATGGCTCCCCATTCTAAAGAAGAATAGAAACTAATACTTGATTCTAACCCATACCAGCCTTTGGAATATAGGAGTGGAAGAATCTATTTAGACCCCTAAGTAAATATCCGACTAAGTACATTAATCCCAAATAAAGTAATTCAGGAAGAGTGCTAGCTGGCCTCCACTTGAACCATATCCAGTGAAAGGAGCACTGCACAAACCTTTTCACTCTTTCAATTGGAATCTTCCTGTAATTTAAATTTGTTTTTATGTCTTGCACTCTGAAATGAGAGAGAACAGATCTTAACTTTCTCATTCACCCTTTAGAGTAGCATATTCTCCACTTTCATCAAGTATGATGTCCAGAAGGACATACTACTCAAAGTGGGATGATAATTATTTGCCACAATTTGGAAAGTATATTTTTTGTTAGTGCATCTTAAAATTGTTTTTGCCTTTTTTCTGTAATCATGTTACACTGCAGTCATTTTCTGCTTATAATCATTATTCCAATATATTTTTATAAGTACCAATACCAAGGTAAGTATCACCCTTCCACAAGATACCTCCATTGTAATCTGCAACTATTCAGAAAATGTTTGATACTTCACAAGCAAATTCCTTTTTTTCCTCTGATTATTCACTGATAAATTTGTGTTAACTCTTATGTTGGCTTTCTTGTTAAAATTTGGGCATTAGAACTTCTTTGCTCTTTTCCTTTTGTACATTGCATTTTTCTATACACAAGCACATTTATTTTGTTTTAATAACTTACCTTTCTTGCAGTACTTGGAGCTTCGGTATAACAAGTATATGCGTATTCTTGGAACAATGATGTTTATAATACTAACGGCAAGTAGAAGCACAAAATGTTATTGATTATCTTTAAATCTTACTTAAAGTATTATAAACAGTAGTTTTTAAATGCAGTGTTATTTATTTACAGATAATATATAGATTTGGTATTATAAATGGTATGCTCCTAGTTTAAAATTAAATTGGCTTTTAATGAGAATTTATAAAGGGTCATATTTATAAGAAAAGGCAGGTTCCATATATAATCTCTCATATATGAAAAGTATGGAAATGGGGCACTAAAGGTATATTGAAACTATGGTAATAATTATTCTATTACTATTGGTTCTTAGTAGTAAGAACTTGTTCTTAAGTCATCATATAAGCTGGTTTCTTCTTCTTTTACTTGATCTGAAGTAAAGATCACCCTATTGTAACTCTTTGGGTACAGAGAATTTACTATAAGAAATCAGGTATAAAAATAACAGTTGCTTAACGAAAAATATAAAGCTGTAATGGGGTCTTACTGTCTGGTTTTTCTTCTCATCTTGAATTAGTATTGTACTGGTCAAAACTAATTTTTATTACAGTAAATTTACATAATAGTTATTGTTTCATATTATATTCAGTATAAACTAAGATAAAAATATTTATGAGGATACCTATGTACTCATGCTTCTTTCTTTCTGTTATTTCTTCAGATATTATACACCAGCATTGTTATATATTCTCCATCACTGGCTTTGAATAAAGGTACTGTGAACATTTATATCCACACTAGGATATAATGTTCTAACACAGAAAAAGCTGCATAACCTAGAGCTACAACTTTATTGAGTTTGGAACAAAACAAAACAAAAGATGACTATGTAAACAAAACATAGTATCAAAAAATAATTACTGCAGGAAAAGTCTGAATGTGTCTAATTCACATCCACAGACCTACTTTTGATTTATTATAAAAAAACTTGTTGAGGGAAAAGTTTCCAATTAGTTCATTATTTATTGAATTTTATGTAAATTAATTATTCAGATTTTCTTTATTTATTACTTAGAGGACTTTTATGACTGCCTACCTCATTTAATAAAACTAGGTGACTAACAGCAATCCATAAATTCATAAAATTAACTTTATGTGAAATGTCCATCAGTTATGTGAAAAAAATTGTGTTTTGTGATCAATTTCCCCCATCCTGCAATACTGTTATACTATATAATTTTATATTAAAATCTATTTATGGATTTCTGCATTTCAAGTTTTACATTACATGTAGTCCACTTGTTCAGTGACCATTTGAAGATACAAAAGTGTTGAATGAGTAGTAATTTCAACCAGATCTCAAAGCTCTGGCCATCAAGTGATCACCATTTGTGACTGTCCCTGCTGGCTTCCCACAAGCAAATCCAATGGAGAAGCTGATGGAAGATAGCAAGACACTCCCACGCTTTTTCTCTTGAAGATTTCTACAAAGGAGTATGAGAGCCCAGGGATCTCATATTTTGTAATATGCACTCAGGCAGAAGCATCCTCTTCCCCCTCCCAGCTACACTCATGTCTTATAGTAGCACCTGTTCATAGCATCTATGCACTTGTATGGTTCTGCAACATCCTTTCCCCAGTCCACATGTACTTGTGCCTCTCAACAGCATCCCCTCCATTGCCTGTTCACAGTTGTATGGTGCAGCAGCATCCTCTCCCCAGCTTGCACATACACCTTATAGTGGCACCCTCTCCCACTCCACAAGCACTTGCACCTTGCCACAGCACTGTCTCTCCAGCACCCCTTCATCTCTTCTCACTCTAGTAAGTTCCCTGCTTGTGAGCCACTCAGAACTTGCAATTTCCTGCTGGTTTCCCCATTGACTTTGTTTATGGGAAGTTTGCAGGAAGCCGCAAGTCACATTCATGTGAGGTCCTCAATAACTTGGGATCCTTGTTTAATGATGACAATAAGCACTGCAGGGATTGCTGTTAAGCAAATACGGTCGTGTGCCATCACACTTTACGAATGCATTGCTTAGTGACAGTCTCTCAAAATAACGAAGTCTTCTGGGAAGGTGGACTGAAGATAAATTTGCCTTTCACATACACAGCAAAGTCTATGCTTGAGAGAAAGATGTGTACTCAGCTAAGACACTAGCTGCCTGCCTATGGGCTGTCTATTAATTAAGAGGTTTTCAATCTATTTATGCACTACATACACTATAATTTATGGTTTTTCTTATGTGCTTCTGGTTATCTTGCCTTTAATTAATTTAAATATATTTCTTCTATACTATCCTAGAAATATTTCAAAAACTGTCTTTTTTTTTCAGTTGCAGGATTTCAGTTGTGGGGATCAGTAATAGCAACAGGATTAATCTGCACCTTCTACTGCTCAGTAGTATGTTAAAAATCTCTATAATTCACATTTTGTAAATTATTAGTAAAGCAATCCAAGTTAGATGTCTATGGAGATTCTCAGTCATCCAGGTCATGATTGTCCCAAAGGTGCTTTTTTCAAGAGGCAACTGGACTTTCTGGTTTTTCTTTGAAGACGTTTCACTTCTCATCCAAGAAGCTTCTTCAGCTCTGACTGGATGGTGGGAAATGGAAGCATTTATACTCCTTGCAGACAGCTGGTCATTTGCATTCTTTTAGCAGATCATTAATAGACCTATTTTTATAAGGTATATGATGTTGTATCCCTCCCCCTCTGTTGAGAGAGGGCTGTTCAATTTTGGCATAAATGGCCTCTTTAACCCCTCTTTCGAA
>QLTV01004398.1:757724-774445 GCA_003457575.1 Thermophis baileyi
AACTTGGGAGCCCGTTTTCGCTGGCAGAGCGCTCGGGCCACCACAGGTGCCCCCAAAACGAGGGGCGTGGAACTGGCCACACCAACCCTGGCCACGTCCACTCTGTTCCCCTGAGGTCAAACACAACCCTTATGTGGCCCTCAATGAAATCGAATGTGACACCCCTGGTTTGGACTCTGTCCAAACGGTTGGGTTGGGTAATATAAACAAGCCACAAATCACTGGTTAATGTATATATGTAATATTGCTTTAAATGCATTGGTGCATTCTGACTGGCAGTAACGGCCATAAGAGGGAGCTAGAGAACATGGTTAGTGCTCTCTCTCTCTCTCGCTTTTGCTGATTCATTGCTGAGTGACTTCGTGTCTGCAATTAAGCTCTGTGTGTAGCTAACTATCTGTGATAGAAGAGAATCTTTGTTTGATGATTAAGACAAAGAAAGACTGGTAAGAAGACTGCTGTACTTCTGAACACTGACTGATTGAACGTGTATGATTCGGATTGTTATTTGGACTGTGCTATCTGTTTAAGTAAACTACTTTTATACACTTTAACGTATCTGTGTATTGACTGAATCATTACTCATATCTACTGCAACATTACGGTTCACTGTGCAAGCCTTCAGAAGCAGAGGTTACTCTGCACAATTCCTTAACAAGTATACACATTTTTATAAAATAAGATAAGTGCAATGATAAGAGGGAGGTTTAGAAACTGAACAGTGGTAGGATCATGTATGTTTAAACAATATGAAATAATGAAAGATTATAATTTGATATAAATGTGTATTACTACTAGAAATATATAAGCTGGATGAATGTGATAACTATGATTAATAATATTATTTTATCTGTACTGAAATGTATGGCACCTGTCACACTGTTCACGCATTGATATGTATATATAATATAAAATAAAAACTTGATAATAAAAAAAAGACTGGTTGCCAAGGCTCATTGAGAAGTACTATCAGATAGTATTCTAAAAGAGGCTGTTCTGCATAGGCTTGAACTGCTCAGCTAGATAACCACAAGGGCTGGATATGGATAATGTTCAAGAGTGGAACTACCATCAGTCACTGCCTGTACATGGATGAGTGAAACCCCATCTGGGCATGCATGGGATCCAGACAGCATACAAACCCCACCCCCCACCGTCCGCAGTAAAATTACCCTCCATGGAACTGATCCCTGGAGCCCAAAAGGTTGGGGGCCACTGACCTAACAGACATATAGCCCAGTTACAAATACCTTGGTTTCCCACAGTCACATGGGAACCATGAGGATGAAGCAAGGAAAACAGTAACATCCAAGTATCACCAAAGGATCAGACAGGTTTTGAAGAGCCAGTTCTATGGGAAGAACAACTGTCAATATGTACATCCTGCCAATCATCAGATACCCTGCCGGTATAGTGAGCTGGCCAAAGAAGTACATAAAAATTTAAAACTATAAAAGGAAAGCACTAATACTTAATATTTTGCTCAATGTAAAAGTATTATAGCATATAAATGTGGCATACTTCTATAACAGTATAATTTTAGAAAGAAAAATTTCTAATCTTCCAAACATTTATCCAATTTTATTATAGTGCTCTATATCTGAATCTTGTGGGCCTCTGGATAGCTCTGATTTTTGCATCACTGGATGGATTATCAATGTATTCAATATATAAGGATTGTGATCCATTGACATCCGGAATTGTATCAGCCCCAGATCAGGTTTAGTATTTGGTACAAGTGAAATAATTGTCATTTGGATTTGTTGTATCTTTTCTTTGCATCTCCCATGTAAATAATTTATGGTCATATTATTTTGGAAAAATTAAAATGTTTATACCAAAAATGTACTATTTTATTAGAAATAGATGTAAATCCATGAAGGAAGAGAATGATGTTTTCTGGAGTGGGGAGAAACTTAAAATATATGTATTTTGTGGAAAGGGAAAGGGAAACAGAAAGGGAAAGGAGGAAGGAAGGAAGGAAGGAAGGAAGGAAGGAAGGAAGGAAAGAGAAAGAAAGAAAGAAAGAAAGAAAGAAAGAAAGAAAGAAAGAAAGAAAGAAAGAAAGAAAGAAAGAAAGAAAGAAAGAAGGAAAGAAAGAAAGAAAAAGAAAGAAAGAAGAAAGAAAAGAAAGAAAGAAAGAAAGAAAGAAAGAAAGAAAGAAAGAAAGAAAGAAAGAAAGAAAAAGAAAGATCCAATCTAGGTCAGTCATTGGGACCAGAGGTTTACTCTTCCTCTGAGAAATACCTCTGGTCCTGGTGACCAACCCAGATTGGATCTTATTGTTGTGGTCCACCAGCGGCCTGCGGAGCTGGCAGCAGAGTCGGACAGCGAGGAGGCTGGTGTTGTGACCCAGCGCGGCAAACCCCCCAGGAAACGACACACACACACACTGTTTTCCAAAACAAAGAAGGCTTTACCACTAATAAATGCTTAGTAATAAGTTGATTACAGGGTTTATACCAAAGTTCTTGTTGCAAATCACAGAACACTTTGGCCGGGATTCCAAATACAAAAAACACAAACAGGTCATTAAGTCCATAAATTATCCTCACTTGCTGGAATTGGCCGAGAGCCCGGACTGGAGTTAGTCCAACTGCTATCACCAAAGTTCAAACAGCAGCCAGGTAAAATACGTGCGTTGTTTCCAGCAAGAGTGTCCGTGGTGATTCAACCTTATATAGTCTTAGGGCATGGCCCCTCTGCCTGCAGGTTTACATGTGAGGAGACCTCCTGCTATAGATAAATCAAACTGTATGCAGTAAAATAGACCATGAATAAAACAGTGACCAAATTAAAACAAATTACAATAGCTTTTTTTAAAAAAATTCTTTTTAGCAATGGAATTTTGAATGGAGTTAAAGTCAGTGTCAGTTGAGAAATTGGATAGCCCAGTCTTGCCTATAGGTATTATTGAAGGGATAAATAAATATGCATAATACCAGTAGTACAGAGGTGGGTTCCTCCTGGTTCAGACTGGTTCTACCGAACGGGTAGCGGCCCGCTTGTGACATCACAATGACATCATGGATCCGGTTCAGTTGGTGCCAGTCCGTGGGCGCAACCATCTTTTTTTTAAAAAAAAATTTTTGGAATTTTTTTGGGGGGAATTTTTTGGGGGGGGGTTTCTGGGGTTTTTTTCTTCTGCGCATGTGCAGAAGCCGAGTTTCCGGCACTGCGCATGCGTTGCCATCTTGTTTTCGGCTTTTCTTGGGGGGGGGGAATTTTTTAAAAATTTTTTGCACTGCGAAGTGCGGAGGAAGTGAACCAGCAGCGAGGTAAGTTAGAACCCACCCCTGTCCCATAGGCTATAAAAGTGGAGCAAATGGATGTGCTCATTGCAGGAAGCAACTTTGTTCAATTCGTGTCTCAGCATTTCTGACTCTGTGTTTCTGTTTGGTCTTGCAAAGTTCCTTGCCAATTAGGTCTTTGGCAGCGTGTCAAGAAAGATAAAGGTTCGTGCTTATCTGCCTTCTTTTGAAGGACTTCTGTCGGACTTGTTATCATTGTTTGGGACTTATTACAGCTGGGAATGAAATTAATTCACAGCCGTTAAAAATAAAAAGAGGTTTTTGGGACTCCGTTTGTGCTGTATTATTTTATCAGGAAGCCTAGGTCAGAACACTTATAACATTATCCTGGGACATGTATATTTGCTTCATTTGTGAAGTGTTTTCAAATGTATCTGATGCGATATAACAACTACTGTTAACACGTATGATGGCTTCTCTCTGTTTGGTAGCTAAAATAAAGTTGTTCAGCATTGTATGAATACCTGTATATCTTCCTTCTCGGAACTAGGTTTCAAATTAACATTGAGTTACCTTTGGTCTGAAATTTGAAACTATTATTTTATACATGCATTATGCTTTTTGAATAGCAGGGAATAATGGTGACTAGGATGTTTCAGATTAGTTATATCTGATATGTAACTAATATAAATATATGTACTGGATATCAAGGATCTTCTCACTATCATTTGTACCTCAATTAATTTATATATATATATTTTGGGCTGCTTTGGAAGACTATTCAGAATTTGGCTTGCACAAAATACCTTGATGTATTTTCTTTCAGCAGCTGTGCAAGGGAATATGTAGTATCTATCCTAGTTTAGTTCATTGACTAACTATTAATTTCTAAGGCAAACAAATTTAAATGTTTATGGGTCCAATTTTTGGTTTTAATCTGAGGAATACAAATTTTCCTGGTCTTATGCTGGTAGGAACAGACCCATTTTTTTTAAAAAAACAAAGAGAATAAAATATAAAGATGTAAATTCCCCCTTTGTCACAACAAATATAAACAATTTTAAAAACTTATCACTTTATCTTAAAAAACAATATCTTCATCCCATATCACATCTCTTATTTATAGACAAATCTTTAAAACCTTGACATTCAGTCATGGTAAGCAAAGTTCATTAAGGATTAATAGAAATAATAACATCTATTTTAATTTTGATCAAATAAACCAACTTTATATTTCTTCCCTTTATTTTTTAACAATTTTAGTCTTTAATCCCTTCAAATATTGTCCTACACCTTTATTTCTTTTCTTTTTTCTTGTTCTTTTTTATCAAGTTTTTCAAAACTTTTAACAGGTCTCCTTTATAAGTCTAATATAAGAAAATTATCCCAATCATTCTCCAAGTTTGTTATTTGCATGTCCCTTTTAATTTTTAAGAGAGCATTTGGATCATTTGTATATCCAGTATTTCATGTTTTTTCCTGATTATTCTTGTAATCAGTCATTTTTAAATCTATGTTCAAATCTATTTCCATCTTACCTAGTTCTAGATTTAAATCAATGAATATAAATGATAATTATCTAATGCTACAACATATAAACGTCATAAAATCTATAAAAAAGGAGAACATATTGTTTCCTTTTTTGATTAGTAGATAAATTTTCCTTTAAAAATATAAATTACACTGCTCTTGAATCCATTCTTTAATATCAGGAACAATACTGCTTTCCCAATTTTTGTTGAGGTCAACCTATATAAAAAGGAGCATAATTTATGTAGATTAACAACTAGAGAATAATATATGTTTGTGTAAATCATAATTGTTGAGTTCTCAGATTACATGACTGAATTTAAATATATTTCAAATTTGATTTTCAACTATAGATTGTAAAGAGCAGAATAAAAATACAAGTTTAATATTTGTTAATTGTAATTTTTTTTAGCTCATGCCATATTTTGTCCTGGATATTCTGGAAGATTATCCAGGTGTACCAGGACTTTTTGTGGCTGGAACTTACAGTGCTTCATTAAGGTAAGGTTTAAATGTCACATTATAAATCCTCACTGCTATATTAGTTTTTAGTGTGATAAGTTAGTGTTGTAACTTTGGTTGTTAAATGAATGGTTTTAAGTCAAAGACAATCTGTATTATAAGACAAAATTTATTAAAAATGTAGTATCTTTTAAAAGTAAGAATAAATCCGGCAATCTCACCATTAACAGTACCATCACAGACATCAGCATTAAATGCTGAAAATGTTATAAAGAAGAAGGTACCGTACATTCTATTTATTAATAAATCAGGGATGACCAACCTTATTTACAGCTCTAAAGTCTTGAATTAATCTCTAGGAAGGGGGATTAGAATCAGGTTCCCTCACCAGGGATATTAGAAATTTAAATTCATATCTCTTTTTCCAATAATGATTAACAGGACAAATGCCTTTTACTGCCGCTCTATTCAGGACATACTGAGGCAGTAATGAAATATGAGTCTTTAAATTAATCTAGACTATATCAGCTGATTTAATCAACCAAAATCTGACTTTATATGATCTATAATTCTTTAGGAATACAATGTAAAAGCAGGTCTGGCAAAACATTATCTTTAGAATAGTAAACTTTAAACCGACATATAAGAAATGAAAGTATTATTGTGTAATATAAATAGAAATATATATAAGGATGGATTTATATCTATAGTTAATTGTAAATTGAAAAAGAGGGACAACTGGATGTAAAATGGACGTAAAATGATATAGGATTATTGTCAAAAAGTAGATTGTAAAAAATCTTTTTTAGAAAATGTTTAATAAAAATTATTTAAAAAAAATAGAATAGTAAACTTTAATAGAGTTCATTTTATCAGTGGCCACTTCCAGCATTGCTGTCACCCAATTATGAACCTCAATGTATGGAATGTCCATGAAGGCACTTTCAAAAGTGCAGTGTAATGTATAAGTGAGATACCTTGGTTATTATTAAAATTCCTTCTTCTATTTCTTTGTTCTTGCTGGATTTTTTGACAGTCTTTCTATGGTTTTAATGTTTCAGTAATAATGGTAATAGTTTTAAATATTTATTTATAAAATGCCATTTTATAATTTATATAGGAGGTCTCCATCCAAAAGACTAACATCTAAATCAGTTCCTACCAAGAAAGAATGGGTATTAGGTAAAAGCCCCAAGTTACTGGCAGATGTTCAATTTCTCTGTGGGAAATTGGAGTGTCAGAAATTCCAGAAGCAAAATGAATAGCAATAGTGAGAGGATCGCTTGGAAATTCCTTTACCACTGGGCATGATGTATCAGCTACAGCAGAGGCCCTCAACCTTTTGGACACCAGGGACTGGTTCCGTGGAGAGAGGTTTTTCCGTGGACCCAAGGGAGCATGGTTTCGCGTGCTGCCTGCATCCTGTGGATGGGGCTTTGCTTGTTTGTGCGGCCCGGTTACCGGTGCTGGTCCACGGACCGTGGGTTGGGGACCCCTCAGCTACAATATCAACTAAAAAGCATTTTCATTTATTTCTAAAGCAATGTGATTAGATAAACCATTCCATTAGGACCTTTTTCTGTATTACAATTCGGGGATAGCCCTATGCTTGCAATAATGCCAGTGTAGGAAGGGGATAAGAGACAGGAATAACAATCTGCTGAAGCAGAGAAGGATAGAGGCCAATGGGAAGTGCACCTGCATCTAGGTTATCCTGTCATGGGGACTTCCAATTTCACCCACTTCCAATTTCCAATTTCAATTTCAACTTCTAATTTCACCCTCAGCAAAAATAAACTCCAGATTTCTAGGGCCAACATCTCCTGCCTTGATTCCTATTGAACTACTTTGAGCATTGCTTATTTTAATCTATCCTGGCTGCTAACATTCTGGGATCCTTCTTTCCCTCTTTTGTATGTATGCTCAGTTTGATACAATTGCATAAAACTGTTTCAGCTAACAACTCATTCATTTTTTTCTATTGCCAGCCCTTTATGGTTTCTGATTTTTACTTGTGGCAAAAAACCATACACAAAGTATTTGCTGAAACCATGTGCTACTATTTTCTGGACTATTTGGACTGAGTATTTGATAAAGGTTTGAATGAGATTCTTATATTAATCTCCTGGGTGCTTGTCCTCTATTTAGAAGTATGCAAAGATTTTAAACCAATTTAGTTTAACTGTGTATAAAGTCTTAACAGGTATCAGTAAATTAATTTTAGTTTGTAATAAAGCAGCTTTGGTGACAGGGCTTTGTGCTGGCCAGACTATCCACAGTATTCTCAGGAGTCTTTTCCAACACCAAAGTTCAAAAGCATCAATACTCTTCCTATCCTGCTTCTTCAAAGTCCAAAATCTGTGACTTTGTGTCACAAGGAATACTGTTGCTTGCACAAATCTGATCTTTGTATGCATAAACAAAGCATTTGAATATATTTTCCAAGGCTTTCATGGCTGCTCTACCAAGTATTACTCTGCAGAGTATTTCTTGATTGCTTATTCCTTTACTGTTGATGATTGATCCTAAAAGACAGAAGCTATCTACCACTTCAGTACTTTCACTGTCAATTCTCAAGCTAGTTGTTGTACCTATTCTCATTAATTTGGACTTCTTTATATTTAATTTAATCCCATTTTTCACTCTGTTCTTTGACTTTTAATGGTAGAATTTCTCTTAAAATATTCACTATAATCATATCTATATTATTACATAGAAATGTATAATCTGAGACCTAAGAGTCACATTTGGGTCCCAAATCATTGACCGCCAAGATATACCAATTTATACATTTTGGTATGATTCAAAAAAGTAAAATTAGTAAAATACACTAGTGGAAAAAAATGATATATTAGAAATGTAAATAAAGTTATATCAGATTTTATTTTTGTTTTAAGTCCTCTAACTCAGAGGCCACTTCTGTCATTCAAAGGCCAGATATTATAATGTGCAACTGTTATGTAAATGTTTAAATAAATATTGGGGTACGTGTAATATTACATGAGTAGATTTCCATTGAGCAGTGCCTTTTGTGGGGTGCAATACTGTAGAAAAAATACTGTTTTCATGATGAAAGTTGTTTCATTGCTTGATGCACATCATTGCATGCAATCATTAACTGATGAAACACTTACTGACATCCTAGAATAGAGATTCATATTTGGTTGACTTTTAATAATGCTCCAGTTCTTTACACATTTTTTCGTGGATAAACCCAACTGAATTGCATTAGGAATACAATCTTGGGAAATGATTTCTTAAATTTTGCTCAGACTGAAAGGCAAGGTAAGCTACTGTTCTATGTCAATCATTCCATATATATATTGAATTAGTTAGTTCTGAATGGAATGCCAACTTGGTAAGTAAGCTGTCTATAAGTTTTCTTACTATATGTTCTATCAAACAGTCTGATTTTAAATTAGTCAGAACTAAATAAAACATATATTCTAAATAAGTGAGACATACTTTGAAATAGAAGCCTCTTTCTCCACCCAGAAGAAATTAATTAGCCCTCCAAAAGGAATATAATAAAGGAAAACCCATGGAAATAGCAATAAAATCTCTCTTTGTATGTATACATAATCACATCAAGGAAACATAACAATAACAATAAAATTACCATCAACCCATCAGCTCTCTTACCATACCATAGACACAGAAATATAATTTTGCAGGTCTGTGTTTGGTTTTGCTAACCAAAATGCAAAATCATTATAAAATCACAAATATTATTTTTCCATGTTTAAACAATTTATTTTAAAGAGTTGAAAGTCATGGTGAAATAATAGAAAGGCATTCCTTAAAAAGCAGTTCTAATCATGAGACTTTAGTTCAGGCACATACTTTCCAGGGTAGTGTCACTTACTTAGCACATATTGCTAACATAATCAACTGATCAACAATCCAGTGCAGATAACAAAAGCTGAGAGTTGGTTTGGATTGTAGTAGGATATAAATAAAATAAATAATAGATCTGTATTTTGTTGCTTCTCAGATTAACTTTATTTTTCTTCTCATTATTGTGTTTTTTAATATTTGTGAAATAATAATCAATGCAGGTTAAACATTAACAATGCTTAATTTTATATTTTTTTAGTTCAGTGTCTACCAGCATCAATGCATTAGCAACTGTAACTTTAGAAGATTTTATTAAGCCTTATTTCACACTGTCTGAAGAAAAGTTATCATATATTGCCATGGGAATAAGTAAGTTTACCTTTGGTATTCTGCTTTGAAAATTTATATGTAAATGCTGTAGAATCTTATTAAGAATAGTTTCTATGATGATTTCTTCCCTTTTTAATATGTTGATGATTTGTCATATTGAAAAAATATAGGTAGTTCTGAAGACTCTATGCAAAGCATTTGAAGGCTACAGATGACCCTGAATTTCCAAATTGTGTACCACTGATTTATTTATTTTTAAGTATGTTATTATGCTAAATTACCATAACAAAACATAGTCTACATTGCTCAGTCAAGGCAAGACGCAATTACCGCTAGATAAGCTCTTTCTGGCTTGCAAAGATTGCATTTGCTGGCTTTCTAACTGTGTTTTGCATCCCTGGGTGTGCCTGTCAGCAGCTGCAAAAAAAGGCTAAAGTATTTATTTTATTTTATTTATTTATTTATTTTGTCAAGCATATATAAGATTACAGTAAAAGTATAAACATGTATACATGAGATGGTTATGAGTACATGGGAACATTAGGACAGGGTAGGCACGTTGGTGCGCTTATGCACGCCCCTTACAGACCTCTTAGGAATGGGGTGAGGTCAACAGTAGACAGTCTAAGGTTAAAGTTTTGGGGATTTGAGGAAGAAACTACAGAGTCTGGTAGTGTATTCCAGGCATTGACCACTCTGTTGCTGAAGGCGAATTTTCTGCAATCGAGTTTGGAGCTGTTTACCTTACGTTTGTATCTATTGTGAGCTCGTGTATTGTTTCGGTTGAAGCTGAAGTAGTCATTGACAGGTAGGACATTGTAGCATATAATTTTGTGTGCTACACTTAGGTCAGATCGAAGGTGGCGTAGTTCTAAATTTTCTAGGTCCAAAATTTCAAGTCTGGTGGCATAAGGTATTCTGTTGCGAACAGAGGAGTGGAGGACTCTTCTCGTGAAATATCCCTGGACATTCTCAATTGTATTAATGTCCGATATGTAGGGTGGGTTCCAAACTGATGAGCTGTATTCGAGAATTGGTCTAGCAAATGTTTTGTATGCTCTAGTTAAAAGTACAATATTACCAGAGAAGAAGCTACGCAAGATTAGGTTAACAACTCTTAATGCTTTTTTGGCAATGTTGTTACAGTGGGCTCTGGCACTTAAATCATTAGAGATGAGTATGAGTAGACCCAGCTGTAATGGGGCAGGGAAACGGCTCCCAAGCATGATGGGCCGTGGCCTGGGCTTCCTGGTCTATGACAGGTTTCCACTTGCTGGTGGGCTCAGTACCTGGCTGAAGCCTCCTGGCCTGTGGCAGGTTTCCACACTCCAGTAGGCACCAGGCCTTCCAGGGTCAGGGAGGCACTCTGCATGACTACTTACTACCACAACTGGGAGAGCTGGGATTGCAATTGTTGAGCAAAGCAGTCACATGGCATTTCACTCAACCATCACTTCGTTCAAAGACCAAGAGTTCAGGCTGAATTGTGGCTGTATGTTGAGGACTACCTGTGTAAGTGTAAGGCCTCTGAGAGTTATATTGTTCCCCCCTCAGGCCTAGAAATCCTAAATATACTTAAGCAATCATATATTTGCCTCCAAATAACAATTTCAGGGAATGGAAACTGGTATCTCCTGCCAGGCTAATCTTTTATTTGTTTTTGTTTTTTTATTATGTGGCAGCAGTTATTGCAAAATTTTAGAGGCATAATATTGTGTGCCTGTTAATATTGATTCCTTTTCTATAATATTATTATGTAATATAACACTCTATATAATAACACAAAACAATATATACTAATATTGGTATCTTTTTGGTGACTTGTTTATGACAATGCATGGACTAAAAGAGGTTTGAATTAGCAGATTGTCTTTTGGAATTAAAGTTTGTGGATTCCTTACAGAATTGAGACCAGGGGATTTTTTTTCCTCATTATATTATGATAGGCAGTCTTTCTGATTCCAGCAATTATCGGCATGAGGTTGATTATTAAGGCTTTATTTTTAAAATGGTTGTAGACACAAATAAGTATGGGGACA
Source organism: Thermophis baileyi (assembly GCA_003457575.1). Taxonomy (NCBI): domain Eukaryota; kingdom Metazoa; phylum Chordata; class Lepidosauria; order Squamata; family Dipsadidae; genus Thermophis; species Thermophis baileyi. The sequence continues at coordinate 769,174 of QLTV01004398.1, forward strand.
ATGATGAGCAAAGACTTGTTTAATATAATGCCAGGGACCAGGTATGGCCATCCATTCATAGTTAATTTTTAAAGAAGTTAGTTATACGTAGAAACTATCAGAGATAGATTTTAAATCTTGGGCCATTTCTGCACCTGCATCTCCAAATAATATCTTATTTTGTAATCTCTTAACTGTAAGAGCTTTAAAAAATCAACACGTTTCATATGGACTACTGGATAGATCTTTATAGGACTAAATCAATGTCTAACAACTGATAGTTTGATTTTTTCCCCTTTGCCAAGAGAACATTTTTATTGATTATTCTGGAAGCAACTCTTAATAGTGAATTCTCTGCTTAATAGTATAAAATAGTTTTTATAAATCATATAAACTTCATATAACTTTATCCATATAGGTCTATTATTTGGTATAGCATGTCTATCCATGGCTGCATTAGTATCTGTTATGGGTGCTTTATTACAGGTAATGGCTTCTTACATTAATCTAAAATAAGTTTATATTTAATATGTATTTCCAAAAAAATAATGTTAGTAATAGTTTGTAGTGCAGGCGTTAGCCAGGGGTTCCATTTTCCCAGTGGAGATCTTTGTGTGATTTTATTTCTTAGGTTCTTCCATGAATTAGTAATTTATGTTTCATGGTTTCTACCAATGAATGATATACAGGTAGTCCTCAACTTACAACCACACCCAAAATTTATGTTGCTAAGTGAAAAATTTGTTAAGTGATTTTACGACTTTTCTTGCCACATTTGTTAAGTGAATCACTGCAGTGGTGAAATTAGTAACACAGTTGTTAAGTGTATTTGGTTTCCCCGTTGACTTTGCTTGTGAGAAGATCACAAAAAGTGATCACGTGACCCTAGGACATTGCAACTGTCATAAATGTGAGTCAGTTTTCAAGCATCCAAATGTAAATCACGTGACCATGGGAATGCTGCAATGGTTGTAAGTGTGAAAAATGGTCATAAGTCACTTTTTTCAGGGCCGTTGTAACTTTGAATGGTCACTAAATGAACTGTTGTAAGTCGAGGACTACCTATATTAATAGAGAGCCTTTGATGAAGAAATTCATCAAAAAAAATTAAAAGTCTATGTCTCTTATCAACATGCTTTTTGATATTCCCGGAAAATTCTGAAAAGTTCCCCCATGATTTGTTCTCCGGAATTCAGTAGACCTTTCTTAGCCATTTTAGTCTGGAACCATCCCAATGGCTTCACTATATTGGGTATAGCTTCCTTCAGGATTCCCATTGTATGTAGAAGAAATCAATGCTTATTTTCTGTGCTTATAGAAAGTTTATAGTTTTCTTTTGTTTCTTTCAGAATGCATTCAGTGTTTTTGAATTAATTGGAGGACCTTTGTTAGGAATATATTCTTTGGGCATCCTACTTCCTTTTGCAAATTCTAAAGTAAGTGTTAATAACATATCCTATTGTCATTAAATAAAAGAGTATGTCAAATAATTCTCTAAAAATTATTACTTATGTCTTTACTTCTAATAGCTTTATGGGGGTACAGATAGTCCTCAATTTATGACTACAATTGAGTGTGGAATTTTGGTTATAAGTCATTGCAGTCATAAGTCACAATGGGCCTGGACAATGGTTATTAAGTGAGTCATTGCAGTGATTAACTGAATCATATGGCTATTAAGTGAATTACATAGTCATAAGTCTGAATTCAACTTATCGAATTGGCGTTTTTGCTGGAAAACTGCAAAAAAAGTTTCAAAACGTGATTGTGGGATGGTGCAACTGGTCATAAATGTGAACCAATTATCAAGTCCCCAAAATGCAATATATGACCATGGGGATGGTGCAACAGTTGTAACTTTGAGAACAGGTTGTAAGTAACTTTTTGCGATCACATCATACCTCCAAACTTAAGCAACTGGTATAAATCAAGTAGTATCTGTATCTACATTTTCCAAAAAAATTTGAAACCAGGAATGAAAAAGTCAGGATAATCTACTCCCACTGCCCTCTTCTTCCTGCATGCAACATTTTTTTTGTTTCTTACTCTTTTTTTGAAGCAGATCAGAACCAGCAAAATATTTTTACCTTAAAACATCATACACTAGAAGCCCAGTGTATACCAGGGAGGGAAAAAAAATAAAGTATGGGATCATATACTTAAATGTACAGATTACAGAATATTACTCTATGCCCCAAACAACCCAAGAATCTAAAAGACTGTGTAATAATATTCTGCTTAATTTAAAATACTTTTTTTTGCTAGATGTAAAAATTTCTATAAGCAAGGCATAGTTGGTGAAAATCAGGTTGAAGGTTTTTTCCCTTTTTGCAGGACCAGAGTCTAGATTGCCAAGAATGAATAATTAGAAACCTCCTGGCACAATTTCTTTGAAGTAGTAGACCAACCCAAATATGGGATACTTATATATAACATTTCAAACAACATGTATTACTTTTTTCATATTTCCATGGCTTAGAAGATCTTGTAATGAAGCTTCCTGGAAAAAAATCAATTTTGCCTGTAGAGTGACAAATTTAAACATGCTATTTTTTAACTATCAATGTTTTTATTCAATATTAATATCACATTACCATTGCCATAAGGATACTTGACTACAGCAAAATGAAGTCCCACATGCTGGCGAAGAATTCTCCAGGAATAAATAGATTGGATAAAAACCAATATAATAGCAATACTGGTTAAATAAACACATTTATTTATTAGATCAAGCCTATTTACTCTGCAGTTAAAAGCAGGTTTCTAGTACAAAGGACCATGAATTCCTAGGCATGCGCATAGATCTTGTGCCTTTACAGGTTTCTTTCTTGTATATCAATAGATGTGAGGATCTACAGTACTTCCTCCATTGTAACAAAAGGGAACTCTGTAATTGCAGGAGATAACTGGATTGAGGGCAAAAGCCATGCCTGAGTAGGTAATATTAGCTTCCAGTTATAAAATTAGAGGTATCACTTCTCTTAATGTTACATACACTTGAGTTGTATATAATTTTCTGCTTCTCAGGGTGCATTCTCAGGTTTTATTTGTGGATTTTGTGTAATAATGTGGATTGGAATTGGTGCTCAGAAATACCCACCGGGACCTCACAGGACAGTACCATTACCTCTTTCAATTGCAGGCTGTCAAAGATCCAATGACAGTGCATTTGTATCTATGATTGTTACTAGCCCTTCGCCAGCTTCTTCAAGGTAGGCCCAAGAAATCAATCAAGATGAAGTATCTTTGAATGTTTCACACTTATACGTAGTAATCGTTTGGTATTGTATATACTGCATAGATATGTATATGTGTTCATAGATATGTACATGTGTTCATTTCTTGGATTTATATTCTGGCTTTTATTCTGGAGTACAAAACAGCATACATATCACTCCCTCCTCTTTATTTTCCCCAAAACGACCTAAACACTGGTCCCAAGTCCCAAGTGAGTCTGTGACTGGAGTCCTGAGTGTTACAGCATTCTTGAGCCAGTGGTGATAGGTTGAAGTGCCTCCCTAGAAGAAAGTCATTGGATGTGTGCCAAGATCATGTTTTCTTTTTTTAAGAAAAGCAGGTGACTCAGCACACGACCAAGAGTATGTAGGCAGAAAAGGGGAAAATGCTAGAAGACATCTGTAGTGCCATATATATGTCTGAGTGTAGATATCAAAAGAGCCAGGAAGAGCAGAGAAATGAGGGGTGGTATTTCAGATTCTGCAGCTCAGGCTGCTGAAACGGATGTCACCTGGTTAATGTGGAGTGGAGTGGAGCCTGCCAAATACAGAGATTCTGCCCAGTGGTGAGATTCAATTTTTTTTACTACCGGTTCTGTGGGCGTGGCTTGGTAGGCGTGGTGTGGTGTGGCTTGGTGGGTGTGGCTTGGTGGACGTGGCAGGGGAAGGATACTGTAAAATCTTCATTCCCACCCCACTCCAGGGGAAGGATACTGCAAAATCTCCATTCCCTCCCCACTCCAGGGGAAGGTTACTGCAAAATCTCCATTCCCTCCCCACTCCAGGGGAAGGTTACTGCAAAATCCCCATTTCCTCCCGTTCAGCTGGGACTCGGGAGGCAGAGAATAGATGGAGGCGGGGCCAGTCAGAGGTGGTATTTACCGGTTCTCCGAACTACTCATAATTTCCGCTACCAGTTCTCCAGAACTGGTCAGAACCTGCTAAATCCACCTCTGATTCTGCCCCTCAGATGGGGAGGAAACCAGGAGGAAAATCCTGGCATGGTTTGTGAAAATGTGGAAAGACATAGAGGATTGATTTTATTCTGACTATGGAGAGTCAGATGCTGGACAATTGTACATTGTGAGTTAAAGGTTTTCTTAGACAGCAAAACATCCAGAGGAAAGCTCACATGTTCCAGTATCCGTAATTGAGATGAGGGGATCTCCTTAATATGGAAGAATACAAAAAGGCTCTTGATCTAAGTATTTGCCACCATTTGCTCTGTTATAAATTAGCAGTGAGTCTTCTCATATCGTGCTTGAGATTGAAAGTTATGTATCAGGAATTAAGATTAACAACTGCCTATATATAGCCAGTCTAGACTCAATACCAGAAATGCTATCAAAAGGAGAAGGTGAAATCAGAAATTGGAAACTTAAAGAAACAAACTGAAGATAAATTTATTGGAGTCCAAACACGAAGGTAAAGAGCACAGCTGAAAGAGCAATCCAAAATTTTAGGAACGGAGTATCAAAATACCACGATAGGAGTCTGGTTTATGACATTTTCAGCATTGACTGCATATTGACCTAAATAATTTATAGTTGGATTTTTCAGCACTTCTCCATTTCTGATTATTTCAGATTAGTGTTTCTCAGAAATTCACTTATACCGTATTTTTCGGAGTATAAGACACACCGGAGTATTAGTATAACCTTAGTTTTGGGGAAGGAAAACAAGGGGGAAAAAATCTGCCTCTGCCTCTCAGCAATTTGCCTCCCAGCAAACAGCAAACAATACAGATGATATACACTGTTTGCTGTGTATTTCTGTGCATGTGTGCCTGACCCATAGAAATAGCAAAGAATTGGAGAAATGTACATTATGGCAGTATATTAATGCCAGAAAGTTTTCTTAAATGTAGTCACACTAACTCCTCCCAATTATTTAAATAGATCTACTACAAACATGACTAAGTCAGGGTTTAACTCAGCTGCCTTATTTTAATACTAAAACAGGACACTGTTACATTTCAGATTATTACTTGTACTGATGCTGTTAAAACTGATGTGGCTTTCTGGAAGTATACGTTATTCTCTGCTATTTAATAGAAG
>QLTV01004398.1:795958-806320 GCA_003457575.1 Thermophis baileyi
TCCTTTCCTTTCCTTTCCTTTCCTCTTATTCCTTTCCTTCCTTCTTCTTTCCTTTCCTTTCCTTCTTTCCTTTCCTTTTCTTTCCTTTCTTTTCCTTTGTAGTGCGGCACCAGCATTTGAAGCGGCACAGGAAACTTCATCTGGGCTGGAGAATTTGCATGTGGCCAAGCAAACACTCCTCTCTCGAGTAGCCCATCCAAGTGCTTCTCTCAGCTGTAGTGCGGCAGCAGCGTTTGAAGCGGCGCGGGAACCTTCGTCCGGGCTCAAGAATTTGCATGGGGCCGAAACTTTCATCCAGGTTCTTGAGAGATGAGTGCTTGCTTGGTCCCATGCAAATTCTCCAGCCCGGGGGGGGGGGCACGGACCACCAAAATTTTCTCACGGACCACCAGTGGTCCGCGGACCACCGGTTGGTGACCTGTGCTCTACATAGCTACTAATGTCTCTCATATCTGTGGGAGGATGTCAGAACAGGCAAGATGGTGATTGTGGTATGATTGAGGCTCTACCAGTTTCTATATGATTCAGTGTCAGGCATATGGGTTTTTATCATGCTACAGCTACCTTGCCTGTTTGCCTGTGGATGTTAGTGGATAATGTTCTAGCTTTTTCTATAATAAAATGGTATCCATTCAGCATCTTAGTCCTTTGCTTCATATGCACTACATTGGATAAATTAGTATTTTTACCATCCCATATTGCTGATGGAAGTTGTGATGCAGACCTAAGAATAACTCAGGAAAATCCTGATTTGATTTCATATGGCATAAAAAGCTTTTATTTTACTTAGGCAAGCATTTAAAGTTTTCTATTTCTGAAAATGGATTTTTGTAGCTACTATTGCTTTAGGTCAGGAGTGTCAAACTGGCAGCCCGCGGGCTGGATGCGTCACACACAGGCCACGCCCACTCCAGCTCCGTGAAGGGGGAAAACGTCACAAAACGTCACATGACAGCAATGTGACGTAAAAATTCTGATAAACATGCAGCATTTTCACACATATTTCTTTACCTGCAATATTTTAAAGATGCATCAGAAAGCTCACTTCCATTTGATGATGGCTCTGAACGATGTTCAAAATCAGACACCAGAAATAGTGATAAACTTGCATTAACATAGCCAACCATACACCTAAAAAGAAGGAATGATTTTACTCAGAAGTCAGCCTTCTTACACCAGATTCTGTAATAAGTACTCACAAAAACTCAGGTCCATATTACTTAGATCATTTGCTAACAATGAACATCCTAGGAAGAGCTGTTGGATTTAATTCTGGATTGACGAAAATAATACAGAAATTATCTGCCAAGCTTCTGATCATTTACAATTGGGAAAATAAGAGTAAACATCTCTACCAAAGCATTAGTCTGGTTATTTGTATGTTGAGATAAATATACACCGAGGATTTTATTATCTGGAAAAAACACAAAATTGTTCAGTTTTTTTAAGGGCTTAGGGTTTTTATGGTTTCATAACTTCAAGAGAAAAATACTGATTAAAATATTTGTTCTGCAGTCACATGTTATATAAAATTATTTAAAAAGAAATCCCAGTCAATGGAGAACTGCACATGGGATTCTAATTAGTAATGTAGTAAAGGAATACACTTTATTTTGGTCACTGACCAATTTTTAGTTAATTTATTTTTAATACTGAGCCAAAGGGCTATAAGGAAAAGATACTTTTTTCACAGTTGGAATGAAAAACAAACTTAACAAAATTAAAATTACAGAATATCCACTGGGCTCAATGGAATCTTAATAAAAGCTAACTTAGATGATACTGATTTCAGTTGAAATGAATGGGATGAAGTGAATAGGATACACAGAATGCAGTATGGAACCAACCATTTTTATGTTACTATATTCTTCCTAAATAATACTTTTTATTTTCAAACTATTATAATAGATCTTAGTTAAATATTTATTTGTGAATATGCTAAATATATACTTCTCTCATGCTGATTTTTTTTTGTATTTTCAACTTCAACTGGCTCGACACAGGTATGAATTTTTTAAACTTCAAATCAGTTTACTAATCCTAGGAAAAAAATAACATATAACAATGACATATCATTAAAGACAAATGACAATATTGTAGAATTGCCTTGTCTTAGAATTACCTTCATTTGTCCTCAGATATAGCATATGATCACATCATTAGCTACATGAGACTTCATTACTTCCAAAAAAATTTTTAAAAATTGCCATTCCACCCCTAACAAAGCCCCTTTCTGAACTGAAATGGGATACAAACAACTCAAGCTCTGGAGAGCCCATCATAGGAAGAGCGGCAGCTTTGAAAAAGCCCCTGGATATGGCAATCTTTTGCCAGTGATCGGTTGACAGCTACAACTGGAATGGAGTTCAAGCACTTTCTACTGGTCACTATGATGGATTAAATAAATAACTTTATTGACTTTCTTATAAAATGTTTTGTTTAATCTTCTACGTTTCTTCCAGTTCTCACTGCTGTTCTCAATACTAGCAGCTTAAGATGAAAAACTTCATATAATGCAGCTTCAAAATGTTTTTCCTCAGAAAAAGCAATGCAGCTATACATTGCTAAAAAGGATAATCAATAGTTCAGCTCCTCACACTCAGCTTTACAGGAAATTTTTTTTATAGAAATTAAAGCAAGAGAATATAAGCTTTCCCTCTGTAATTAAGTGCCAAATCCTTGACTCATTAATAAATGAGCAGAAATGCATACCCAAAATTATAACTTTGTGTCTTTTATCCTTCTATGACAAAGCTGCAATAACATCCAAATATATCCACTCATAAGAAAATTCAAATTTCCAAAATAGCTTTCTGTATAGCAGGAATGCAAAATATAATACATCTAAATGGTTAATGAAACAAATGCTGCCTAGCTTATTCTGATTCAGACATATAGATATGCCATCTATGGTTGTTCAAAAGCCTATATATTAGTGAGAGATTTATTTCATAGAAAAGAAATATCAAAATAGAAATAATAGATCTTATTGGTGTCACACAGGAACATATTGTTTTATGTGGTAGTGTTATTTAATATTTTAAAAAGTACAGTTATCTTTAATATGACAATCACATGTTCAATAATCTTAAACCAAAGTTATTTGTTTAGTTATTGGCATCAGAATACTTGTTCTTTCTAAAAAGCTTTGTGACCTGCTTTCCCATAAATAGCTAATAAAAGCTGGTTGTATTGGTGATTTAGTCGCCTTCAAATTATTTTTATTATTTTTGCAGTAGAGTCAAACAGCATAATAATTTGGATGCAAAGAAGAAGCTTAACAATGATATTTCTCTTTAAATATCTCATTAAAAAGTTCATAGTCCTACCTATGGAAAACTAAATGAAGTCTTAGACATGTTGCTATGAGGTTCTAAAATTGAAACTGCAAAAGATATTTGGATTATTTTGTAGCATATTTCTTAAAAAATTACTTTTGTCCAGCCTCTCCTTGACCTGCACATGGTCCATATTTGTAAGCATAAACAAGCCGTGGGATGAAATCTGAAGTCACAGCAATAACAAATGCATTTGTGATGACAGAAAGAATTCCAATGCCTTCAAGAATTCCATACCAGATTCCTAACAAAAGAAAAGAAGAGGCATGTCGGTTTCAGCTTCTGAAATTATTAGCTAAATTGTAGCACTTATGCACTACTTTAATCAACATTGTTTATGGCCCAGTTCTAGATAAGTCTACCAGACCTACGCCTACAAAATGTCAATACAAAAGATTTCCCCATTAGATGTTTTTTCAATGAATTAAAAAATCAGAATCTGGTAGTACCCACTGATAAATCTTATCAGTAAGTTTTTGAAATGTGTTAGTTGGAAAAGGTGCTCCCAGACTCCTATTAATGTTTGCTACCATAGACTAAGTTGGTTATTCTCCTATGGTGTCTACATATGTATTAAAACTAAAAGCTTGCCACCCTGAGTCTGACATCTACAACTCAACAAATCTGGAAAGCACCAAAGGAAATCTGATTTACGGGATCCACCTTGGTATATCATGATATTCTAACATTGGACTATAATTATGATCTATAATGATGGTAGCACAACTCTGCTATTTAAGAAGCTTGAAACACAAAATGTGTTTTGTGAAGTGGACATGTACATATTGTTTCGGAATTTCTGTTGGACATTCTGGAAGTGCTATGGCTTGGCAGAACTGAAACGCAACATTTTGGTTGCTTGGGGTTTCAACCAAGATAAAATCTGGGTAAGTTTTTTTCTTTGTCCTTCCCATGGGCTATGCATTAGCCCGCCTGCTGATCTTTATGGTGCCTTCTTTTCCTTTCTTTATAACAAAGTTTGAAGCTAAGGACATTGATAACAGCTAAGGGGAAGCAGGGAGAGAAGAGTCTTTGAAAAGTTCAGAGACAGGCAAGCTAATAGAATGTGGCATCAAAGGAATGAAATGAATGAATTGGTTCAACCAATCTTCTTACCTTTCCAACATCTTTCTTTCGCCACCTCCACTTTGACACCACTGTATCCCCATTTGGCTCCCCACCCTCCCAGTTTCTGCCTGGTACACACTATCTATTCCAGATGTGGACTAAATACTTGTTTTGGTTTGGATAGAAATAACTGGAAATTACCCTTGTTTTTTTGCCTCAAACATTTTCCACATCACTACAATTCAATGCTACAAGTATGGGAGAATTGGAAAAGGCAAGGTCCAAGATAGCAAGCTTATTAAAAATGGTCTCTTCAAAGTATGAAATATCTTGTGGTATTAGCTACCTGATACTTTATTGGCTACCTGTTACTTTATTAGCTACCTGATACTTAATTCTTTTTTTATTTTTTTTCCCTGATGTGAAAATGAGCGAATAAAATTGTCTCAGAAATAAGCCATTCCGTGAACACTATTTCTGGAAATTGCAGCTGGTAGGATATATGTATGTTTGAATAGTCTATATTGTTAAAGAAAGGCTTTGTACCAGTAATGAGCTGGCACATTTGGATTATGACTCTAGTTATTATCCAAGTAACCACTAGCAGTTGATCTTGGCTGATCTTGAAACAAAGCTAAGTAAGATTGGACCCTGTCACTTCTTGGATGAGACAGGATCTGATAGGTTAGTCTGAAAAACATCCCAGAAGAAGACTAGATGATCTTAGATTACAAATTTCAACTTCAGTTTGCACCAACACTTTACACCCATTAAAGATTCTGTTTACCAATATCTTTTGCTTTGGAAGCTAATGGCCGTCTCCACTGGGTGACAAATTTATATGCATCAATGCGTATTTCAATGATATTGTTCAATAAAGCCAGAAGTGGAGCAAGTGGAAAAGCTGCTACAAATATGGTTGTGAATCCAAACTGGAGGACTGAGAAGGAAAATGAGAGAAGGAATGTCATATTTAGCCACGTATATTTTATGCATATTGTGTATGATCAAAGGCCAGTAAAAGTGTACACTAAAAACTAAATTCAGAATAAGGGACAAATACAAAGCTTATGATTTCTATATAGAAATAAACATTTCTTTTGCAGCCCACAACATTAAATACTAACAAGGGCAGATTCATAAGAGTAGATATTCTTTCTGTACAGATTGGAATCATCTCCCAGAATAAACAGTACACCTACAGATTTGCAGACTACATTGCTGCTTAAAATGGCAAGGTACAAATCAAAATATACAATGCTTTATCATCTCCAAAATAATTAAAAGAATCTAAGCTTCTAGATTAAATCAGTTTCTTCTTTCAGTAACCCCTCTTTATCAATGCTATAGTTTGAAATGCTAGAAGGCATAGTATTTATTCTTAGAGTCATGGATGCAACACTGTCCTGGAAGTTTTTATTTAAAAACAACAACACATTTTTATATCAGATCATGGGTAATATATAAACAACACCAGAATCAGGCAACAAAGAAAGAATTGTTCATACTCATTTCGAGGTATTCATCAAAGAGTCCATAGGCATTCAAAGGCAGCAAGTTATAGTCTTTTTCCCATTGTGGTAAAGTTGGTTTTTGCTGTGAACCATACTCTTGTCGCAGTCTTCGTCTGGTCCACCAGTTCTGAATTATCCTGCATATGTGAATATTATTTTTATATATTTTTCAAATCACTTAAATTTCAAATTTTCGTTTTTGCCATACATTTTTTTTATAGAGGTACTCATTTTCACACAATCCCAATAAAAATAGCCACATAACAGAAATATAATTAAAATAAGCACCTTAAAGTATAAAATACAAATTGGAATAACCAATGTACTAATCTGATTGCCAAAAATGCGAAGTTCCGGTGTGGCGGACCTAGCTGTGAATGTCTGAAGCTGAACTTTTTCTCAGCAAGATGACACTTTGGCCCTTAGCTCCTATCGAAAACACTGGTGAGATGCTGAAAATTCCTCTGGATGGAGTAAGCACATATCCACGCCGTGGGCATATAGTTTGAGAGAGGCTCTATAACTCATCACTGTTGGAACTTCATCAAAATGAGTATTGTTTAACACTTAGAGGACCCAGATGAAGACATCCAGGAAAAGGTGACCCAAGCCCTGGCTGATTTTTTTGCTTGGCAAGTAGATTTCCAAAAATCCATATATGACAAAATATATAGAATTAACTTTTTACATGACAATAAGAAAGGTTCCAAGAGATTCGTTGGTGCATTTTTTAAAGGAAAGTAAGAAGAGAACAAATCCTCCAATGCCATTTCAAATCCAATTTGAAGCTCAACAATGTAGAGGTAATTATTTTGAAAGAAATTTCTATTAGAATCCTATGTATAAGAAAAGACTACTCTTTCCTGACTGAAATATTAAAACTTTTTTTTACCTTCCGACAAAACAGATTTAGACTAAATACTGTGCAAAAGGCCAGAGAATTTCTAGAGAAATACAAAAATGAATTACAACAGACCCAGAAAGGCATTGAGGAGAAAACACCCAAACAAACTGAGAGACAAGTATATAACCAGCAAGAAATAAGAAAAAATGATGAGGGCTATGGACACGGACTTTTCAAAAACAGTTCATTAACTATGTAATAAGATGCTTAATCTGGAACATAAATGGCACCAACTCCCCACAAAAAGGGAAAAAAAAACTATTTCACCACCTTAAAAAAAAGGATATAATGTGTCTTCAGGAAACATATTAGAAATAAAGATGTAAAATACTTAATTTACAAAAATGTAGATGAATTTAGCTCAGCAGAATCAAACATGGCAGTGTTCTATATATCAACCCCCCCCAATTAAAACCATAATTAATAACAACTGTTCAGGATGGTAAATATGTAAGGGTAGAAACAGAACTAGATGGCCAAAAAACCTGTGTGCTGGGAATTTATGCACTGAACAATAGAAATACTTTCTACAAACATATAATGGACCTAGTGTTAAGTCTACCATACCAAAGTTGGTGTCTGATAGGCGACTGGAATGCTATGGTGTTTGCACAACTGGATAGAACATCTGAAAAAATAATCAAAACTACCCAAGGAAAATTGCCAAAGTGCTTCTTGCAGAAAATTTAACATTAGTCAATATTTATAGATAAAAAAGCGGTAATTCTAGAGAATACATCTATTTTTCACCAATCATTTTCAAAAGAGACATGATAAGAATTTCAAAAAAATTAGTTACTCTGGCCTCAAAGGCTTTCTTTGATCACAATCCAGTTGAATTGACTTTAAGAAAGAAATCAGCAAACTTTAGATAGACACTTAATGAAACTTTATTACAGAAAGAGTGAATAGTAAAGATGTCAAAGAGAAGTTAACAGAATTGTTTGACAAAAATCTAAACAAAGGTATAGACAAAAAGAGTATGGGATGCAAGCAAATTGAAAAAGAAAGCCCAGGAAAAATCTGGGAGATCTTACAAGAAATTAAAAGTAAAGAAGAATTAAGGAAATCACCTACAAAGATAAACATTCTAAACCAAACTTATTATCAATGTGTTTAGATAATTAGAGAATAAATTGAACACCCTTAAATAAAATAACTTTGAACATTCAAATAAACCAAGAAGGTGTTTGGCCTACATATTAAGGAATGAAAAAGAGAAGATGATTTTGAAACTCCAGGAGGATGACACAGTATAACAAATAATTTGGCAATACAGAAACCTTTGATTATTACTATTCCAATTTATATAAAGCAGGGGTCCCCAACCCCGGGGCCATGACCCACTACTGGGCCGTAGCCTATTTGCAACTGGACTGCTGGCACACGCACAACTCAACGTGCACGAGTGGCAGGCTGGACCGCACGTGCGAGTCAAGCTGCATGTGCATCTGCGTTGGCCTCTCGCGTGAATTGAGCTGCAGATGCGCTGGCCACCACTTCCACAGCCCGGTTCCCCTCCCCCCCCAGTCGGGCCACCAAGCTTCAAAGGTTGGGGACCACTGATATAAAGGATCTGACATCTCTTCAAATAAATAGAATGTTATCTCCCAAAGCAGAATGAACAGGTTACATTGCCCAGGAGGTATCTGTCAGCAAGTATTCTGTACATGTTACAATAAGCAGGCATTAATATGTATATTTTTAAAAAGCACATACGTACGGATAGCCTAATTCCATGAAGTTGTTCCAAGTCTGCTTTAGCACCATTATAATACCCATCTGCATACAGAGATCAATAAGGCATCCACTAGGGTGGCACTGCAGAAGAAGCACACAGGAAGGGAACAAAGGGAAGTTTAAGCCATGCTGACTGGGAATTACTGGAAGGAAACACCAGCATTCATACTGAGGAATACTGGCAATACACATTTCACAGAACTCAGCCTTGTATGTATCCTTATTGTATCATTATTATGTACCTCTTTCAAACACTTTCTTGTACCTTGCTGTTTAAAATTGCACCAAGGTATTTATGGAGGAAGAATTTACATACTGCTGTTTAAATTTGTGCGTAAGTGCTTATGCTAGGTTGGGCAATTCATAACCCATAGAGGGTTTTTTTTGAGCCAGAGAGGCTAGGATATGAGCTTTGGTCCCTGGGAATACCAGTTTTAGGTGATGTCTTCCATTGGCATTAATAACAGAAGCTACAAGGATTGAAGTGGGGAATCAAGGAAATCAGTTTTTATCTGTATGACTGATTGGCTGGGAAGTTTGAAAACCTTCCCAGACCTATTAACTATTAGCTGTGCATTTTCACCTGCTAGGAAAATGATTTCTGCAGAATGGGCAATGAGGTCTACAGACTGGTCAGTCTGGGAGTGATCAAAACCTAAGCTTTACTGACATCTGCCTACTGCCATGGACAATACAAAGCCAGAAAAAGCTTGAACAGTAGCAGTCAGTCAAATGGAGTTAAACTGGACTATTTTCTGAACAAGTGTGTACAGTAATTGGATTTAAACTGCAGTGCATCCTTTTGCTACCATTCCATATGCATTTATATAGGAGTAGGCCACATTAACTCAATAGCAATTACTTCCAATAAATTGCACTGTTAATTACTTCATACATTATTTTTAGTACATTAGATATATTTTAGATACTATAAACTATGATACACTTCCAGATACTTCTGCATAACTTATTTCAACCCTAAGAATGTATGTGTTGAAACTTTGTACAATATGCTTCAATATTAATATAAAACACTTACTTCTTCTAGTCTCCATCTGTTTATCAGCCTGAGGTAGGCACCAGGGTGACCTGTAAACCTTCAATATAGGAGAGGTCATCATCTCTTTGCAGGTACGTTTTTGATCAAAACAATAGGAATGTAAGAGGAGAAGATCAAAGACGAGAGGCACAATTGTATTTTTCCATGGAAAAGGGCATTAAATTTGCATTAATGTTAGTATTTGAATGTACAATGTACC
Source organism: Thermophis baileyi (assembly GCA_003457575.1). Taxonomy (NCBI): domain Eukaryota; kingdom Metazoa; phylum Chordata; class Lepidosauria; order Squamata; family Dipsadidae; genus Thermophis; species Thermophis baileyi. The sequence continues at coordinate 805,782 of QLTV01004398.1, forward strand.
AATTGTTTTTTAAAAATATTTTTGTGGTTTATATAAGAATCTAGATCAGGGGTGTCAAACTCAATTTCATTGAGGGCCGCATCAGGGTTGTTTGATCTCAGGGGGCTGGGTGGGTGTGGCCAGGTGGGCATGGCCAGGTGGGCATGGCCAGCTCAACGTCACTCATGTCGGGGGCACCTGTGGTGGCCCAGGTGGGGCTGGGGGGGATCCACTTTTGCTAGTAGTTTGTTTTGCTAGCACTCTGCCAGCGAAAATGGAGCTTGGGGGGGGCTGCGTGCGCCCCCCCGGGCTCCATTTTTGGCTGTGACGGCCTCCTGCAGCCCTCTGCCAGTGACCTCTGCCAGAGAAAACAGAGCCTGGGCGGGCTACATTCAGCTCCCCGGGCCCTGTTTTCGGCCTGGACGGCCTCCTGCAGCCCTCTGCCAGCAAAAACAATGCCCCCGACATGAGTGATGTCGATCTGACCCCGCCCCCTCGCCCCCTGAGGTCAAACACAACCCTGATGTGGCCCTCAATGAAATCGAGTTTGACACCCCTGG